>JBAMAW010001191.1:0-16836 GCA_037043295.1 Amiota minor
CGAATATTGTATATGCCCTGAAGCAGATTTTTCCAACGTCTTTTTTTTTGGCTGCATTGAATAAACTTGGTCCTATAGCGAAGAAAAGTGAAAATATTCTTCTAAATGCCGTGTTTTGTAAATTGATGAAATTGGCAACCGAAAAACCAAGCGAGTTTCTGCGGCATGTAACATCAAATCTACTTCCTCAACTCTGCATTTCAAATATTCTTCCCTGGTCCAGCTGGATGTGGAAAAACTTTTGTTATAATGGAGTTCGCTTATTTTACGAATATCTCTGTTACTAATTACAACAACAAAATACTTAATGAAGCTTCAGAAAATTTTACCTCAACAGCTGTATATTGGCTGCGCTTCGACAGAGCAGCAAGCCTTTGTCCGCCAAAAACTTCACAACATGTCGATAATTGACACCGGCGGATTACCATATGAAACAGTGTTTGTCAGTAGTATTCCATACATTGTAACAACGAATATCGATTTGGCAGATTGAAGCTTCGTTCATTTCTTGTTATTTTTCGAACTGAGCAGATGTGTGGACAACAATGCCGATGACGACGCCGTCAGCACTTTGCAAATATTTCGCATGTCATTACTTACTTCGAGAAAGCGTAAATGAGATAGCATGGTCAAAGAGAGAATGATGTCGGTGAAAGAAAGCGATAAGAGAATAAAAATCATGATGAAATATCTAAATCGATTAGATATTTCGTCATGCTTTGTTTATGCCACGCACACATACTTATTTCACAAACACTATTATAAAATGCATGACAAATGCATGATCGTGTCGAGGGTGCTATAGTATTTGGTTATTGTTGTTATCTTATACGTAAAACCAAACAGAAGCAACAACAAAACAACAAAGCATCAACAACACAAGCAAAGTCATAGCCTTTGGTTTTACGTACGACGATTGGTGAACGACCCGCACATTTCCTTTCTCAACAGACGCTCGCTCGGTCATTCGGCTACTTGTTCGTACGCTCTTCGTAAAAACACACATCAGTAAAGCGTTTTTTATATCTCTCTTACTCATGCATAAATATTCATTCTCTACGCTGCAGACGAGCACGCACAAGACAAGACGTCTCTGAGGCAACAATACCTTTTGATTTTTGTCACATTTCATTTTAACATTTTTTTGGATTTAGTCCCCTTCGCTAAAGTAGATAGAATTTCATATAAATACTTGTTTTGTTTTTGGTCAATTTTCTTTTATTAATGTTATCGCAATTAAAAATATATAAAAACAAGTAAATGAAATACTGTACTGTAAATAGGTAAATAGGAATTATTGTGGTTAATTACAATTATTGTTTCAAACAAAAATATAAATAAAGAACCAGAAACATTTATTTTAACAATAAAAGGACTAATAAGTCAAACTTTGAAAAGTAAAACTCAAAAATTAAACAAAATATACTATTAAACTATTTGTTGAGAATAGTAAGAAACTAGATGAGGTTTTGAGCTCATTTGAACAGCATAAAAACGAAATTACTCATGTGTATGAGCAACTTGAACATAAGACTGAGATTTGTGAAAATTTTCCGGGAGCATGCCACATCTAAACAAAATGCACTATTTAACTATTTGTTGAGAATCATAAGAAAATAATAAAAATTGAAAAACTTGTTAAGGATGTGCAATCAATTCAATTCACAAGGATTATACTTAATTCGAGTGCAAATAAATATTAAGAAATAAATATATTATTCGGTTAAATAACATAAATAGGAATTATTGTGGTGAATTACAAATATTGTATGTTTAAATAAAGAACCAGAAACCGTGTTAAAATTGTGTAACAAGAAATTACAATTATTGTTTGAAAGAAAAATATAAATAAATAACCAGAAACTTTTATTTTAACAATAATTAATTAGTCACATTATGAAAAGTTAAACTCAAAAATTAAACAAAATATACTATTCAACTATTTGTTGAGAATTATATGAAACTAGATGAGGTTGTGAGTACCTTTGAAAAGTATAAAAACGAAATTACTCATGTGTATGAACAACTTGCATATAAGACTGAGATTTGTGAAAATTTTCCGGACATATGTCACATCTAAACAAAATGCACTATTTAACTATTTGTTAAGAATCATAAGAAAATAATAAAAATTGAAAAACTTGTTAAGGATGTGCAATCAATTCAATTCACAAGGATTATAATTAATTCGAGTGCAAATAAATATTAAGAAATAAATATATTATTCGGTTAAATAACATAAATAGGAATTATTGTGGTGAATTACAAATATTGTATGTTTAAATAAAGAACCAGAAACCGTGTTAAAATTGTCTTACAAGAAATTACAATTATTGTTTGAAACAAAAATATAAATAAATAACCAGAAACTTTTATTTTAACAATAATTAATTAGTCACATTATGAAAAGTTAAACTCAAAAATTAAACAAAATATACTATTCAACTATTTGTTGAGAATTATATGAAACTAGATGAGGTTGTGAGTACCTTTGAAAAGTATAAAAACGAAATTACTCATGTGTATGAACAACTTGCATATAAGACTGAGATTTGTGAAAATTTTCCGGGAGCATGCCACATCTAAACAAAATGCACTATTTAACTATTTGTTGAGAATCATAAGAAAATAATAAAAATTGAAAAACTTGTTAAGGATGTGCAATCAATCCAATTTGCAAGAATTATAATTAATTCGAGTGCAACACATTCAAATGCTTTTTACAAATATCGCAAATAAATATTAAGAAATAAATATATTATCCAGTTAAATAACATAAATAAAATAAATAAACAAATAAAATAAATTTTGGTGAATTACAAATAACGAATCAAGAACGAGAAAATAAATAAATAAATATGCTTATCAGAAATAATAATAAAAAAATAAAAGCAATACAACTTCAGTTGGACGACTACAAATTGAGTCCAACTTAAACTGAATAAATTTTATCTGAAACTTGACTTGCAGATCAAAGGAAAAAAATAAATTCAGAATTTAAAAATGAAAACACATTCAGTATAGGTACATAATAAGAATGAACAAATTGTAGTATTTGTATGTGATGTTTAGTACTAAATTTAGTAGTAAACAAACAGAATGACATTGGGTGCACATATGTATGTTTATGTAGTTAAATGCGTGCGAGCGAAAAGTATATATGCACACAATCTCATCTACATGCGCAGAGTGAATGCATAAGAGAAGAAATATATTGACCTTTCGTTCGCTCGCTTGCAATTACTTATATTCACACTATCCGTCTCCTGTTTGTTTTGGTTTTGTTAAGATTTCTCACTACTATTCTGTGCGCCTGGTTGTCTGAATTTACATTTGACAATTTAGTACTAAACATCACATACAAATACTTTGTTACATACAACATACATACTACAATTACTAATAAAATTTATTTCCCAGATTTTATCATACAGATTTGTATGATTTATATAATCTGTACTGTGACTTGCCGGTGTAAATAAATATAAGATTATATATGAAAGAATTATAGAGAAACTTTACTTTAGTTTACTTTAAGCAATTACATTGCGTTTTTACGCTTGGTTTAAAAAAAAAAAAAAAAAAAAAGAGATATCAAGTAAAATTTTATATTAGCTTATTTTAAAAATAAGAATAAAGTAAAATGTTGTCAGAAAGAACAATGGTAATTTTAAAAAAGCAAGCCGAAATAGTGTCCTTAGTTAGGGAGATTGAGGCTAAAGAGCAAAAATCCAAGGAGGTGGTAACTAAAGTAGACGAATTGAAAAGAAAGTTTTCAGCAAACCATATCGATCACGATTACTTCAATTTAAAACAATATGACATAATAATGACGGTATTTATGAAGATTATAGGAAGCAGTCATGATTCAGTGAAAAATCCCCATACTGTAGATGAAGATAGAGAAAAGGTCAGAAAGCAGGAAAGAAGAAATATACGAACGATTTCAGAAAGATATAGCCCAGATGAGTGCATATCTTGCTGAAACAGTGCAACAAAATTGACGAGGGTAAAGTAGAAGTTTTCAAGATGAAAATTTGTCGTTTATAGCGGATACTAGTAGATTCAACAGGGTGGGTTAACCAACAATCCAAAGGTTCGATAATTGACCGCAAAATAAGCGAGTTAGATTGCGACATGGAAAATGCTATAGCCACCTTAGACGAAGAACTAAAAGAAAAACATAAGGAAAATGAAAGAAGAAGTATGAGATCTTCTTTTTCACCAATAATTTATAGTACTCATTCATTCAAGTGAAAATCTAAATCTCATAAATTTAAATACCTGAAATCCGTAATAAAAGCAGAAGCAAGTTGCTCAAGCAAATTAAAACATTTATTGACACAATAAATGAATCAATTTATATTATTAAATTGAAGGCAAATTTGTCCGACGATAAGGATGTAATTTTTGCTCACATAATTTAAAAAAAATTGAATAAAGAAGCTCTGCATTTATATGAAAGTTTCACAAAGAAAACGAAAGAAATACAGACGCTAACGGACGTCATGGATTTCTTAGAGCATCGGCTCAATTCAATTTCTTCCTTGCAGGACAAAAACCTATCAAGAAAGTAATATACTATAGTAATGCAAGAGAGAATTGTCCAATACCTGGACATAGTATGATCCAGTGTTACAAATTTAAATGTATGAGTCCAGAGGAAAAAGCGAACTCAGCAAGAAAAGTGCACATTTGCCTGAGATGCCTAAAGCACTCAAACAATAAAAGGTGCACAAGTGAAAGTTTATGCTCACAATGTAATAAACCTCATCAAAAAATGCTTCGCTTTAGCAATCAAAAGAAAGAAAAAGTATATTCATGTAGGACAACTGAGCAAGCCTTATTACCCACAGTTTTAATTCAGGTAAAAACAGTTAATGGAGGGTTTGAAAAATTAAGAGCCCTGGTTGACAGTGGGTCACAAAGCACAATTATTTCAGAGGAAGCTTCACAGATACTTAAATTACCAAGAATAAAAAATCATACAAAAATCAGCGGAGTCTCGTCTGTTAAATCGTGCATATCAAGATATAAAGTGAAATTAGCAATCAAAACCCCTAATATCACAAGACATCATTTAGAAGTTGAGAGAATTGTTCTCCCTAAATTAATGAAAGCGTTTCCGATAAGATCAATAAAGGTCGACAAAGCGAAATGGCGGAACTATCCATTAGCTGACCCCGACTTCGATAGATTTAATTATAGGAGTTGATTTGTATAGTCACATCCTTAAAACCGGAATTGTAAAAATAAATGGATTTCGAGGTCAACGCACAGAATTCGGATGGATTATGTCCGGATGCACCAAATCCAAGGGAAACGACACAATAGTCGCAACAGCGATCGGAACGAATGTCTTAAAAAGGTTCTGGGAAATAGAAGAAGAATATAAGGTTGATTTAAAGTCCGAAATATGTGAACAAAATTTTGTGACAACAACCAAAATAAATTCTACAGGACGATTCGTAGTTAATAGTCCATTTAAAGAGGATTTAAGCGATTCTAAGACCCAAGCAATGGCACAGTTCCTGAATGTAGAGAAAAAACTGGAAAGAAATTCAAAACTTAAAGAGCAATATACTAAATTCATAGCAGAATACATGGATTTAGGGCACATGGTTGAAGCAAATACAGACGGTAAATATTATCTGCCTCATCAGTCAGTAATAAGAGGCTTAAGCTTAACAACTAAAATACGGGTAGTGTTTGATGCCTCAGCAAGAACCTCGAATAATAAAATTATAAATGATATTATATCGATTGGACCAAGGATTCAAAAAGATATCTTCGACATAATCGTAAAATGGCGAAAACGGCAATACGTAGTATTTGCGTATATTGAAAAAATGTATCGACAGATAAATATTCCTAAAAAAGATCAGGAATAGTTACAGGTTCTATGGAGAAATTCTCACAACAAAAAAATAAAAAGCAACAAATTGACAACAGTTACCTACGGTACAACATCAGCCCCACATTTAGCTACTAGAGTGGTAGTAGATAAAGCTGATAATTGTAAAAATGCATCAATTATATAAATAATTAAGAATGATTTTTATATGGATGAGCTGATGACAGAGGCTGACACAATTAAAGACAGCCCAAAAATTGGAAGTCAAGTTTCATTGAAGTTAGAAAAATCAGGGATGAATTTAAGAAAATGCGTTACAAAAAATTACAAAACAATTGAATTCGTGGGAAATGCTAGTGAAAACAAAATGCTAAGCATTGAAGAAAGCGAGTCCGTAAAAAACTTAGGCTTCAATGGGAACCGTTTAGAGATGAATTTAAATTTAAAGTCAATCGTGGCAGTTTTAAAAAAGGTAAATAAAAAACTAGTATTATCAACACTAGCCAAAATTTATGATCCATTAGGGTGGTTGTCCCCAGTCACCATCGTTGGAAATCACTATTATCACTATTATATGCAAAAGTAGATTGCTTAGTAACATTATTAGTAAGTAAAAGTAGAGTTAACCCTAAGAAAAATATGAAGACTATCCCGAAGTTGGAACTTTGCGTAGCCCATCTATTATGCAAATTAATGCAAAGAACAAACAAATCAATTTCTAATATATCAGGAAGTGTTGCCTGGAGTCATTCAACCATTACACTAGCATGGATTAATAATGAAAGAATACCGAATGGTATCATGTAAAATCTGCGGATAACCCAGGGGTATATGTCCTACAAACTATGATCTTTGGTGGAATGGGCCGAAAGGGCTAGCTGAACCAAAAGAGTATTGGCCCAAGCAGCAGATAATTGATGAAAATATAATGATGAATACTATAATTACAAACAAACAAAAAAAAAAAAAAAAACACAATAATATATGACTTATTGCCAAAATACTCATGTATTCAAAAACTAGAAAGAATTGCAGCTTACTTACTAAAAGAAAGAAATCGTATTCGCTAGGCCTCATAGTAAATGAAATCAACAGAGCAAGAAAATTAATTATTAAAACTCAAAAACGACACCAATTTTTAGCCAAAAAGTAAAATATTAAGCTTGAAAATTCCATTATTTGGTAGGCACCCATCTAAACTGTATAGAGTAATTCCCGTACCAGTTAAAAGTGACGATCAAATGATAATAGCTCATTTTAGATCAGAATACTTAGTTTATAATTTTGAGATAGGCTCCTATCATTTAATGGTGGAATCAACATTAATCAAATACCAAAAATGGTAGCTCAACAAGAGAATTTGTGAAGAAAGTTGGCCTTGGAGTAATTCAAATGATAATACATGTGAGATCAAACCTTTTAAGCCCAACACGCACGCAAATTGCATTTA
The DNA here is from genome assembly GCA_037043295.1 of Amiota minor. Classification (NCBI taxonomy): domain Eukaryota; kingdom Metazoa; phylum Arthropoda; class Insecta; order Diptera; family Drosophilidae; genus Amiota; species Amiota minor. Next base: position 7,305 of record JBAMAW010001191.1, read on the forward strand.
TAAAACTACAATAGATTCTGAGACACATTTGGTTGAATTGGAAAAGAAAAATAGTTGGTTATTTAAGGTTCTTTACAATACAAATATAAGAATTCAGTGTACAAACTCACAAATAGAATTAGTCAATTTGCCCGAGCTAGGAGTCTTAAACTTAAAGCCAGAATGAGCAGCTAGAACTAATGACAAGATATTAGTAGCTCAGCATATTATTCAGTCAGAGAGACAAAAAATCTTCTCCTCGCCCTGGCAGCCATGGCTAATTTTCTGTTAACTTCTAGTTTTAACTTTAAGTTAGCATTATATAAATAAATAAATAAACAATACCAAAAATAGTCTGGGACCCATTAAACCTGTCACCTATCAATTACACTATTGAAATCGAACGCCTGACAAAAGAAATTAAATATTTAAAGGGGAATCATTTTGAATTAAGGGGATAAAATTTTCATTATATATCTGGACATGCTGCTTTACGAGTAGGATTAATTATCATTTCAATATTGACAGTATACAGTATTCGAAAATTAATAATAAGACGAAAACTGCAGGATTATCGAACTCAAGGGCATTACGAGAAATGAAAAAAATAAGTGCATTTGTCCCAATTCTAGAAGAATTCTTATTTCACAAGCTTTACGAGGTTTCTAATCAAGAGCAACGGCACATTATAGATCAAGTTATTCGGGAAATTCAATATAATGATACTGGTTCCAATATTCTTTGTCTGCCTGAGCATGCAGGTTGTGGAAAGTCTTTTACTCAAACAGCCACTAGTCACAAGATAAACGTACTCAATCTACGTTGTATCGCAGCATCAAATAGTGTAATAACTTCAACACTATTGATTGGGAGAAAACATAACATAATGTACTTAAAATACCAGTTCCTCTTTTGCATTTGGATAGTTCTGTGTCTCGTGATACCCCTAGTAGTAGTCAAGGTCGACATACAAATTCAATTTCATTAATTATTATTGACGAAGTTTCAATGTGTCCACTTTTACTATTAAGACTAATTGATAGGTTATTGAGGGACTTAATAAAACAAACAAAAAGTATTTGCTATATTTCTTTGTGGGGATTTCAGACAAATTCTTCCTATTGTACCACGCGGGTCACGTGCAACGTTAGTAGAAAATTGTATTGTCAGTTGGAGTGAATTTGGATCATTTCATCATGTTACGTTAAATCAAAACATGAGAGCACTGCAAACAAAAGTGCGATTTGTCGAATTTTTGAAGAAAATTGGCAATAATGAAAACCTAAATCATCGCGAATATGGCGATGATATAATGCAAATTCCTGATGAATTACTTGGTCAAGAAAACAACATAATTGATGATATTTATGGGAATATTAGAGAAAATCTCCTCTCTGAGCGATTATAAAATCTTGCAGCTTGCACGATGGTGAATAATGATATTCGAGGTCTATTCAAAAAGTATCGGGAGTTTTGAATTTAGGCGGGCTGCGCAATATTCGATTTTCATTTTTTTTTTTATGGCGTTATGTTGGTATTCATGTTCCTCACTTATGCTATTAAGGTCGGCCATTTTGAATGTTTAGCTTATTTTTGACAGCTGTTTTGCTTGCACGTGTTTTTGTTCGTATTCGATTTTTGGCAACTCGAAAAAAATGGATCAAAGAATTTGTATTAAATTTTATAAATCGAATACCAGGCGAAGAGAAAATATTTCATAATTTTGATAAAATTATTACTGATTATCAAAATGAAATGAACAATGAATTATCCAGTTGAGATTTTATATTCAATTAATGTCAGTGGATTACCGCCTCATAAGTTGACATTAAAAGAAAACTGCATTGTTCCTATAATTAGGAATTTAAATGTTTCTGGAGCATTAGTTAATGTAACAAGAATGAGAGTTAAGCGTTTGCACTATAATTCAATTGATTGTGAAATCTTTACGGGGGTAGCACGAAATAAACGAATTTTAATTCCACGTATAAATTTAACTTATGCATATGCTATTTTCCATTCCATTTTCAAAGAACTTAATTCGCTTTGATTCCAGCGTTTGCCAAGACTAGAAACAAGTCACAGGGTCAAATATTTGATCGAGTTAGAATAAACAACCTTGCGATTTGTGAATTGTCATCCCACAGGCTGAAATTAAAGGGAAGTGATTTAGCTTAGCTCTAATAGTACGATTGGTAATAAAATAGATTCTAGCATTTGTTCAGGCAATAGGAATAAAATCCTTTACAATGTCATGTCATGTAAAGCGCAACCGATACCAAGGGGAGTGACTGTCTAGAATATTGCAGAACTTACGGTTCTAGAAAAGGAATCTCTATTTCTGATGGATCTCGGCTACAAAAATTCAAAGTCGTCCCTTTATTGGGAATCGGAATCGTGGCCATACCGGAACACTGATATTCTCATCACGTGACGCTCACCTGGGCGCCCGTTGGCGTCGGAGCAACTTAAAATCACTTGAATTTAATATGTTGTATTGGTCAGAGGGTTGTTTACCGTGGAGTGATGCCGCCGCACTTGGTGATGTTAGAAAAGTTCATAATTCGAAAGAGTTATATATGACTGACTTCCGAGAGATGTTGAAACATGTTTACGGTAAGCGTTTTCCTAAATATTTATGCGTTTTCCTGCAACTTGTAGGTCAATGTGACATTCAAGAGCTACCGGACTTTGAACGTTATCGTGACATTTTTAAGAGAGAGTACCAGAAGCTAGGTTACGATTGTGAAGACATGGAACTGAATAGTATCGAAATTCAACAAACATGCAAGCTCATCAGACGTAGATAAAGTGACATTAAGCGCGACATCTCCTTGTTGAAAAAACAGAGTTCCAGTTGAACCAAACTTGAAAAAAGTCCTCATACTGGGTCCTAGACAAATACCACGAGAGCGTGTTGCTGAAGAATTCAGACGTTGTGAGGCCATCACCGCATTGAAATTACATGAACCTCGTCACTATGATGGTAGGCCAAACAATGCCATACAATCGTTTACAATCAAATGCCAAATCTTTTAATAGTGATGGCGAAGGTGATATTGAAATTGCAAACTACCGTTCTACTGAAGAATGTGAACTTAATGCAGCCAGCTCCTCAGCAAAAGCTAGACTTCTTTGGACTTTGCAAGTACGTTATGGAAAATTCAGCAACTTTAATAAACCTGTTTAACCATCAGAACATTGATACACATCAATTAATATGTTAATGTTCGGTTGTTTTGGTTCCACAATCCTAGGTATCAGTTCATTATCAATATAAATATTAAGAATCTTTGGCATTTGCGTAATCTATTGTAATTTATAATTTGGTGATAATATCTCTTCGATAGTGATTGGTGATCCAATACGTAACCTTCGCATGCCTATGCCAAAATCTCTTTTTGGTGCTTCGGTTCTTCTTGAATGATGATTACATACAATATTGGTAATTAAAGATTTTTTGACAGCAATGTTGTTAGATCTCTTTGGAACATTTTTCCGATCGCCACTAGGTGCTGATGTCGTATTATTCTTTTCATGAGGAGGAATTTTAGCTTCTATTGAACACAATTTTTTTGATGTTATCTTAGCATTTGTCATCGGTTTTTCTGATATGGTCAATTTCGATTTAACAAGGTTCTGTACATTTTCGCTTTGATTCAAATTTTGTTCTTTACCACCTTTAGATCTAAAGTTGTTCTCCAAGTTCTCCCTTGGATTCTCTTTTTTTCTTTTAGTACCTCCATGTATAACGCACTTCTTAAAATTCTGCTGTCGATGACTACGCTTTGCCATACCACTTACATTTCGTTCAGAGTTCTCCTTTAGCCGAATAATAACATCATTAGCGACTAGATCATCCTCAATTGGCTTTTTCTTGCAACAACAACAAATCATCTTCTGATACCAATATTACGAATTTGGAATTAGAAAATATTGTGTTTACGAACTTTGAATTTGTAAGAAAATATAATAAAAAATTCTGTGAAAGGAAAGCAAACTTTACTTTCTGATTCTAGATTGTTTCTAAGAAAGAAAATAAAAATCGTATTGACAGAAAGTGGATAGGTGGCGTGTTCACTTGAAATTACTGTTTTTATATCTTAGATTATTAGAAATGAAATGTCAGTACACTTTCGAGGACGTTCTAACACCAGAAGCTGTTTTAACAAGTTCAGATAAAAAGAAAGCCAATTTCCGAATCGGATACTTTTCGCCTCAATGTAAATTATTATTAATCAAGAGAAGTAAAAACAGAAGAAAGCGATAAGTAAGAAATGGCTCAAAATAGCGAATTCGATTTCATTCGTATTCGTGCAGGTCTCTACTTCAACCACGATCCCAAGTTCAAAATTCGTCCCTATGACGTCCCGTTATGGACGCGACTTTTGGAAGCGGCAAGTATCTCCAAGAAGCGATCATACGTAGTAACTAAGTGCTTCTGAATATGTACGAAATTGGGAATTCTTAAAGACATACTACATATAAATGACATATATATAAATACATATGTATTTTCACAAATTATTCTAATTTTTCACTAAGAAGAAGGAAAGGAAAGAAGACCCTTTTAAGTTTTAAAAGATCAATGTCAAAAGAAGATTGCTCTCATTTCGGTCTGTTCGCCAGTTTTTATATAATTAAGATTCTCAGCTTTTGATGCACCAATGTATATTAGCAATGAAGACATTCATTAAAAATTATCTAAATATAGTAAATGTAAGTCATAAGTCGAAAGGCTATCATAAAATACATATTGTCACATAAGCGGAACCTTGCAATAATAACTAACTATTCTTGTTGCATACTGGCGAATCCTAAGAAAATTTGAATCTATATTTTACAGTTGTTCCTTTATAAACTGTACATTTTTGAAATTTTACAAAGTGCAAATAGATTCAAAATCCGTTCCTTGCTTGTCCATTATGAGCTTATGCAATTGATATTTTATGATGCTCTGAAAAGGAAAACATAACTTTTAGCCGATTTTCAGGGCAGCAATTTTCATCGGTGCCACTTTCAGTCCACGTACTTTTACGACAGCACCACAAATTTGATAGGAATATTCAGCAATACACCCAACCAAACACCATATACATCTTTCTTATCCTAGGTGATCACCTTGTTTATTGGCAACATCTTCTCACATTGGTTGTATGCCCTTCTTTAATAAGGAGTAATCACTTCCATATTTAAGCTCACTTGGTAGCTTAAAATGATTACAAAGACGAAAAAGAAATCTTTGACTTTATCGAAACTTGTGTCTTTATTCTCTACATTCTCTAATAATTTGGAACGATTATTCGAAAGATCACAAAAAGTTCAAGTTATCATCGTTTTTGAAATTGTGATAAAAAATCAAGGAATATCCCTCAAAATGGCTTACATTGTAAAAGAAGGAGAGGATGTGAAAAAATGGGAAAGTGTTTCAATTTTAGAGAATCTTTAAATCGTAAACATTCTTATTTTTTTTTTATAAATCAAAAAATAATCGGAATTAATATAAATAAAACGAAAAGATTAACGGACGTAAGCGTGTCTTTGTGGCATATGATTCATATTCCACAATGGCAATGAATCTAGGAGGACCAAAATTCATGTCAACATTACAAGACAAGTACCGACTAAACTGTTTAAGATACAATATTTACTATTAATTATTAATAAGAATGAATTGGAACTCGATAAGTCAGTAATCTTGCAACAAGTGAATGTGACAGCTGTCAATGCAAATCAGTAAGAAAAATGTAGCTCAAGAAAAACCTTTATATATAATTAAATACAATATTAAATCTCTTACAGATCTCCTGGTGCCATACTGTAATTTTTTAAATTTAATAATGGCAAATGTATCTTGCATACTGGCCACTTGTAAAATCAGTTTTAAGGAACAATTCACATATCTCTTTCGACACAATATTTCTCTCAAAAAATATTATATCCTCTGCTCTCTGAAAGCATCGATAGAGCTATTGATATAATTCGCTGCAAAATAGTAAATAACTTATAACAAAAGTATGTACATAAATTATTTGTTAAAACTATGTTTCAAGAATTATGTTTAGTATAAATACGCTAAATTAAACAAATTAATTGGCAGTTGTGGTGCCACCAAGATACATTGTTTTTGGCTATTGTTGAAGGATGCAGTACTAAATTGCTGCTGCTGGTAACATTGTTGTATAAATAATTATTTGTTGTTTGTATTACAAAAATGATGTTTGATTGTTGACATAACTTTAAATTGTAGCCAGTTGCATGATTAGCAACTAGTTGCTTCATTCTACGCAACAAATTGTGATTCGATATTGTGGATCTCTACCGCGTGCAGTTGTTCCATCACTATTAATACTACTTCTATTGTTAATGAGTTGTGTGTTGTTGCAACAGCCACTTCCGATGACAACACCATCACCACCACCATCCAACCATCATTCAAACCGGAATGGTAACCGAATGGAAAACCTATCTAGAAACGCACCATTGAAATTCAGGTTCCCATTAGAAAATCTTTTATGTTTCTTTCACTATTGAACGAAAATTTAGACACTTATAAGTTTTAACATAGGCGCGGTAAATTTGTTGGAATCAGCCAAATCTACCAACAAGGGGGCTCCCATACAAACCGGAATATTTCTTGTAAGCGGACCTTTCAATTCTTTAATATATTTCAGTTTTAGTATTTGCTGCTCTCAAAATTTTTCCATTCATCACATTTTATGCATCTGACAGTGAATAGTAGAAACGAAATCGGATTCATAAAATTTTTTGAGCGACAGCAAGTGTCTTGAGTAGCATGATAGAGAAAAGAAAAAACGGAAAAATTTATGAAAAACAGATAAAATATTAAATATTGAAATTCATAAGTGTTTCAATAGGAAAATATACAATATAATTTTGTTTTTAGTTTTAATAGAAAATTAAAATGAATTTTAGAATAATAATAGTAATAAAAAGTGGGGCTTGGTTTGATGTTTTGCGTTCCGTTGTACTCGTATGTATATAGCAGGTTTTGTTATATTGTTATAAATTTTGTGAGACACCTTTTGTCCATATCGGACAACAAAATTAAACTACAGTCGTACCTCAAAAAGTGAATTTCCAAAACAAAAGTCGCTTATATGTTTTTCGTGGTTAGGGCTCGATATATACCATATGTAGTTGTGCATAATTTGAGTTTTTGTTTTAAAAATCTATATGGTTTGCAAAATTATTACATATTTTTGTGCCTCCTGTGGTATCAGTGCATTTCTGTTATTCTGTTTTTTATTCCCTTGTTTTTACTTCTGTGCTTTTTGTTATTGTAATTAACATTTCAAAGTTTATTGTTTGCTTTGCGTTGTTGTTGCGATAATATCTGAGTAAGCTACGATTCTTAGTTGTTGTTTTTATATACGGTTTTATACCGTATATATTGCAACTGCTTGACACGGTGTCTCATTAAATTTTTTCTTTTATTTTTATACTCTGTTTTATTTGTTTTTCAATTTTCTTCTTTTTTTTTCTCATACCTAGTTTAATTTCTTTTGTTGTTTTGGCTTGAAAATAATTTGTTGTTTGTTCGTGCAAGAATAAAAATTCATTTGATATTGGTTGTGTGATAATATTTGCCATCTAAAATACGCGCGACTGACGGGTCGTGACCATGACCGTCGATATATCGTAGTGTACGTGACAAATTTTTCAAGCTGAATAGGAGAGTTTAACAACTTGCCTTAGATTTTAATTGGGATGTGAACTTACTTAGTAAGTACCAGTTCGATTCACATCCTCCCCTTTTTTTATTGTCACCTGCTCCATTGAGTAACCCTACTCCATTACCTATTACTACTCAAGCCCCCGAGACTATTACCCCTCCTATTAATACTACCTCAATTCCTATGCCCCAATGTTTACCCTTACCCAAACGATCTACACCTGCTTCACATTCCTCGTTGAACACTGCGGTGGAAAACAATGGTAATGTGTCCACTAATGGTCATATACCCCTTCCTTTGTCAGAACTTGAGCCCATATTGGCTTCTGTACCATTACCTTCATCTAACTTGACTTGTTCCAATTAAACACCTGTTCTTACTGTGATTGCACCCCGTCAAAATGTTTTCATTTCTAGGTTGGCAGCTGATACAACTGCAAAAATATTATTTCTTGTATTGAGTCCAAAATAAATGTTAAGGCGAATGTTCAGAAATTTAATTTCTCGAACCCACGTGACATTTCTTCCTTCAAAATAAGTGTTCCGGACATACATATATATTTTTGCTACTATTTGTGATGCAAAATTTTGGCCGGAGCGTATTATTGTCCATGAATTTAAACTTCGACGTAAAAAACTTCAACCATCTGCTAGTGTGCCTTCTACAAGTTCAATTCCACTTTCGAACTATATCTCAAAAAATTAATTTTGCCTTCTGGTAATCTACCTATTCAATTTCAAAAAGTTGGAGATCTCCTTATTAAACTTAACATTTTGTATAGGGATAGTTTCTCGTTGAAGCTGATGTCATAGCGTTTTCTGAATCTTGGCTTAACTCTGGTATTCTTAGCAATGAATTTTTTGGTCAAACTTTGTTACATTTAGGGCTGATCGCCCTATTCGCCGTGGTGACGGTGTCCTCATCGCTGTTGCATCTCGCCAGCGAACTGAACTTGTTAATTTGAACTATTCACCTAATATTGAGTTTATTTGTGTGAAATTATTGTTGCCTCATGAATCTGTTTTTATATCATGTTCTCATATTCCACCTAATTCCAATTTGGAAATTTATTGCAGTCATGCCAATGCTATTAACTCAGTTATTCTCTTATCGTGGTAGGTGATTTTCACCTCCCACGCATTTCCATTTCGCGGTACTTTTTCGATACCTCGAATTATCTAGTTCCTTCAGCGTATCATGATTTCTTGGATACCCTATTTGACCACTCTTTATTTCAAATTAACTCTGTTGTCAATCATTCGAATAGATTACTTGATCTTGTTTTCAGTAATGATTCTATTGTTACTTCTGTTTCAAGATATCAACCTTTATGCTTTCCTGAGGATAGTTATCATCCAACATTGGAAATATCCCATTCTTTAAACTGTCCTCTTTCTGCCTCAACATCTACATGCTACTGGTGGTTTTGTTTTGGAAAAGTAAACTTTGCCCAATTAAATACAATCTTTCTTGGAACTGATTGGCTCTTTTTATATATTTGCAGTGATATGACTACTGCTAACAATTTTTTCTATGAAACGGTTTTTAATATTTTCAATACATATGTCCCCTTTAACGTTTGTTCGTAAGTGTAGTATGTATGTAGATCATACCACCTTGGTTTACGAAAAGACTTTCTAACCTGAAGAATATTAAGTCGAGGCTTTATAAAAAATAGAAGAGTACTGGCTCTTCTATCTGTTCTATTGCTTTTGCGAATTTTTGTGTGGCTCGGGCTAATTTTCTTTCTTTCAATAGCATTTGTTACAATAAGTACCTCTCTCGTTGTAGGCTGCAATTTTCGCGTAACCCTAAGCAGTTTTATAACTTTGTGAATTCGAAGCGCAAGTCTTTTT
>JBAMAW010001192.1:0-10377 GCA_037043295.1 Amiota minor
CCATGAAGAGTATAAAAATATCTAAATAATAAAGAAAAAAAAAGAAAACATCTTGTTCTTCTACTTTTTGGAAGACGGACCTTTTTGTAGCATTTTTCGGTTTCAGTTCTAGTGCGTTGATGAAAATGAATATGTGTGAGTTACATTGACACGGTATCACTCACACATATGTACTTATGTATTTTATATAATACAATCAAACCGATAAATGTATGCGGCCTATCGCAGCTATCAGTTTTTGAAAATTCCAATCACATTCGAGTCTCTTTCGAGTCGCCAGACTGATTAAAATAATCATAAATGCGTTCATTTTCTGATCACAAATGATACTTTTGTCGGGAGAAAATGGTACCCTAACCCCAACTTTTCTAGAGGAGTCTTTTATAACCCGCTTTTCTGATCTGTTTCAACTCATCTTCAAATCATATTTCCAATCATTTTTCAGTCTTTTCCGACACATTTTCGAGTCATATTTCCAATAATTTTTGAGTCTTTTTGGACTCATTTGCGAGTCATATCTCCAATCATTTTAAAGTGTTCTTCTATTCATATTTCAGTCGTTTTTATTTATAATCTGTTGCTATCCAAAAAAGAATAATTTAATTATTATATTTTTGAAATAAGTTTATTATAAGCCCATGTTTAAAAATTGGAATTATAAAATATAACGAAAACACAAAACTTAAAGAAATTCAATCCCGACGTTTCCTCTTTGTCTCCCTATCTTTAGCGTGCACAAAATGCTTTTGTAGGGCAGCATTCATGTCCTTGCCGGTGCATTTGTATTTGACATGGCAAATTTCTAAGAAAAAAAATATTAATTTTATTTTCCCAATAATATAAATATGTACTTACTTTTAATGGCTGAGATAAGGAAACATTGGCACTGGCATTATGAAAATCATTTTCAATGTCTGGTGTCATTTGTTCTTGCACTTTTTCCATTGAATCTTTTTCTTTTCGAACATTAATTTTTTGGCTTCTTTTTAGCCAATCTTTCCACACAACATATTATATAATTTATAATTTATATAATTTAAAATATGTTTTTTGTAACAAATTTGCTAATAAATCATGCAAAAAATTAAATACATTACCTCACAACCTTTTGTCGCTTCTAAACCCACTTCACACAATTGTAGTCGTTGGCCAATTCATAGCATAAAAAAGAAAATATTGAAGAAAAAGCGCACAAGTTTTCACTGCATATTGGACAATTGGTTGTTGATTAGGTATGTACTAGTATTTATATGTATTGATGGAGGTTTTGTTTGTTTATCGGGTTTTTGTTCTTTTGCGCGCGTAAAAGCAAAATTCAACACAAAATTCTTACGTTTTAGTTACTTATTTCTTACGTTGTTTTTCATATTACATTTTTTATATGTAACTTTTTTATGCAAAAAACTTGATGCACATACGCGAAACGCCTGCAATTTTATTAGGCGGTTAAAGGGTAAATAATAATATGATTAAATTAAATTAAAAATAAACAAATAGTGCATAGGTATATAGGTAAAGTATGCAATATTATATTCATTATTTGTATTATTGTATTCTATATACCATACTTTATCTTACTATTATACAATAACCTACAATAAGTAGGTTTATATCTTATTATATTATATCTTATTTTAATGCAAAAAACTTTGATTCACAGACGCGAAAAGTCTGCAATTTTCTTAAGCTGTTAAAGTGTAAAATAAATTAATATAAAAATAAGTAAACAGTGTATATAAATAAATAGTACTTTTTTAAATTTTTTTATTTTTATTTAGTTCTAATCTAAGATTAATAATTACAAATTATAACCTAGTATTTATTATGAGCAATAGAGGCCTTCAGCTCAGGGGAAAGTTAAGAAGGAAAGGAGGGAAATAGAAAAGTGCAGGACCAGACTTGCCTTGAGCGGGATTCGAACACGCGGCTCTTGGGATGTCAGCCAGCGCAAAAACATCTGGGCCAACGAGCCCAGTCTAGTATTTATATATAATTGCCCAATATTAGAATTCATATTATTGTATTCTATTTTCTTCTTTTAAGATTATTTAAAATACCTAAAACTTAAAACTAACTTAAAATAACTAACAACTAAGATATTGGCACTTAAATAATATAATCTTTACCTACAATGAATTGCGATCATTAAAATTTACGTTGTATTTATACTATTTTTCCTGAACTGGTTTAACTTTAGCTTTTTCATGTAATCGGCTAATGGAAAAGTGGAATGGTAAATTAAGTAACATTTTAAGCAATTTGTTCTGCACAATTTGTAATCTTTTTATGTGCGTGGAGCACAATCACTAAAAAATATCGGACCCAATAAGAAACAACATAATAAGCTGATAGAGCGGTAGTTTATAGGCGAGTCAGGTGGTTTCCATGGTTTGGGAATTTTTAAATGTATTTATTTATTATGACAAAAGACTGTCAAACTTAAAAATAAAAGGTATTTAACATAATACGTGATATTGAAAAAAAAGAAGAAGAAAAACATAATTAATAACAAAACATGTGATTAAAGCTAGTTTTAAAACAATTTTAAAAACTTAATTTTAAACGTAAGATCATATATAAGAAATTCACCCGTCTCTGACCCGTTGGAGGTATTTTTTTCAAGCAAAGCCCCTACTAACAGCCAATTGTGGTCAGAGACAGAAGGGATGTGAGAGCCAATGAGCGATGTCCACTTCATCTGGCAGCAGTTCGTTCCAATTCTCGAAGCCAACGAAGGACGATGATTTAATGCGCAAAGGGCGAGATCTCAGGCGAGAGGACGTGATAGAACTTATTATAAAGAGTGCATAAAACTCGGAAAGATCATGTAGGGCATAGTTGTGCATGTACCTATGGCTAAGGGAACGTAATTTCTATATTTACGACACTGGGATCCCAATCCCAACCACGAATTGCTTCCGTATAGACTCAATGCGGTCATGATGTTTTTTATATTGGGGGCTCCAGACACACGAACAGTATTCAAGTACAGGGCGGACTGGAGTGATGAAAAGAACCTTGATAGTATAGGGCTCGTTAAATTCTTCAGACCATCTTTTAATAAAGCCGAAAATACTCTTAGCTTTATTAATAGTTGATGAAATATGAGGGTTGAAACTCAATTTAGGGTCAAAAATCACTTCAAGGTCACTGAAAGTAGAAGCAGATGAAACGTCATGAACATGCATTTAGCGCAGTTTAGCACCAGAAGATTACATAAACACCAAAATTGGAGTGAGGTTAGAGCCTCTTGTAGTCTAATATGCGAAGAGATATTGTTAAACGATAGGCATAGTTTCACATCATCAGCAAACATCAGAACACGAGAGAATTTCAAGGAAAGAGGAAGATCGTTTATAGACAGATTGAACAATAATGGGTCAAGATGGCTTCCTTGAGGAACACCAGAAGTGACAACGACCGGACTAGAAAGAGTGGAGTTAAATAACACTCGTTGAATTCTATTTTTTAAATAAGAGGAAATCCAATAAAGAAGATGTTGCGGGAAACGTAAAATGTCAAGCTTATGTAAAAGCAGATCATGATTTACTGAGTCAAATGCTTCGCTGAAATCTGTGTAAACAACATCAGTTTGAAATTTTTCCCTGAAACCAAGATGTACAAAAGATGTAAACTCAAGCAAATTAGTAGTAGGTGAGCGCTTCATAAATAATAGGTTTACAGTGGTTATAAAGGGTTGAAGTAATCATTTTGTCAAACTTTGGAATTGCCGAAACTTTTGCAATACCTCTGTAATTGGATATGTCAGCTTTGTTACCTTTTTTATGTAGGAGAACTATAAAGATATCTTTCCAAATGAAAGAAAAAATATTCTCTCTGAAGTGATAAATTGAAAAGTTTCAGGAGCGGCTTACATAAAGATTCAGCGCAGTCCTTAAGTACACAACTAGGTATTTTGTCAGGACCGGGTGAGTAAGTAAATTTCAAAGATTTTAAATTGGTAAGAGGACACTGCTCACCAATTACAGGAGAAACAATGTGGTTACATTGGGGAATGGGATAAGGATAACGATTGTAAATATATACTTTAGAATATACCCAAATCACTGCAGGCTTGTTCGTCAACTAGAAACATCGACGAGGGAAATAAAAAAGACTTGCGATTCACAAAGTTATAAAACTGCTTAGGGTTACGCGAAAATTGCAGCCTACAACGAGAGAGGTACTTATTGTAACAAATGCTATTGAAAGAAAGAAAATTAGCCCGAGCCACACAAAAATTCGCAAAAGCAATAGAACAGATAGAAGAGCCAGTACTCTTCTATTTTTTATAAAGCCTCGACTTAATATTCTTCAGGTTAAAAAGTCTTTTCGTAAACCAAGGTGGTATGTATCCTACATACATACTACACTTACGAACAAACGTTAAAGGGGACATATGTATTGAAAATATTAAAAACCGTTTCATAGAAAAAAGTTGTTAGCAGTAGGCATATCACTGCAAATATATAAAAAGAGCCAATCAGTTCCAAGAAAGATTGTATTTAATTGGGCAAAGTTTACTTTGCGAAAACAAAACCACCAGTAGCATGTAGATGTTGAGGCAGAAAGAGGACAGGTTAAAGAATGGGATATTTCCAATGTTGGATGATAACTATCCTCAGGAAAGCATAAAGGTTGATATCTTGAAACAGAAGTAACAATAGAATCATTACTGAAAACAAGATCAAGTAATCTATTCGAATGATTGACAACAGAGTTAATTTGAAATAAAGAGTGGTCAAATAGGGTATCCAAGAAATCATGATACGCTGAAGGAACTAGATAATTCGAGGTATCGAAAAAGTACTACGAAATGCGTGGGAGGTGAAAATCACCTACCACGATAAGAGAATAACTGAGTTAATAGCATTGGCATGACTGCAATAAATTTCCAAATTGGAATTAGGTGGAATATGAGAACATGATATAAAAACAGATTCATGAGGCAACAATAATTTCACACAAATAAACTCAATATTAGGTGAATAGTTCAAATTAACAAGTTCAGTTCGCTGGCGAGATGCAACAGCGATGAGGACACCGTCACCACGGCGAATAGGGCGATCAGCCCTAAATGTAACAAAGTTTGAGCAAAAAATTCATTGCTAAGAATACCAGAGTTAAGCCAAGCCTCAGAAAACGCTATGACATCAGCTTCAACGAGAAACTATCCCTATACAAAATGTTAAGTTTAATAAGGAGATCTCTAACATTTTGAAATTGAATAGTAAGATTACCTAGAGGCAAAATTAGTTTTTTGAGATAGAGTTCGAAAGTGGAATTGAACTTGTAGAAGGCACACTAGCAAGTGGTCGAAGTTTTTTACGTCGAAGTTTAAATTCATGGACAATAATACGCTCCGGCCAAAATTTTGCATCACAAATAGTAGCAAAAATATATATGTATGTCCGGAACACTTATTTTGAAGGAGGAAATGTCACGTGGGTTCGAGAAATTAAATTTCTGAACATTCGCCTTAACATTTATTTTGGACTCAATACAAGAAATAATATTTTCGCAGTTGTATCAGCTGCCAACCTAGAAATGAACACATTTCGACGGGTTGCAATCACAGTAAGAACAGGTGTTTAATTGGAACAAGTCAAGTTAGATGAAGGTAATGGTACAGAAGCCAACATGGGCTCAGGTTCCGACAAAGGAAGGAGGAATGTGAAGCAGGTGTAGATCGTTTGGGTAAGGGTAAACAGTGGGGCATAGGAATTGAGGTAGTATTAATAGGAGGGGTAATAGTCTCGGGGGCTTGAGTAGTAATAGGTAATGGAGTAGGGTTACTCAATGGAGCAGATGACAATAAAAAAAGGGGAGGATGTGAATCGATCTGGTACTTACTAAGTAAGTTCACATCCCAATTAAAATCTAAGGCAAGTTGTTAAACTCTCCTATTCAGCTTGAAAAATTTGTCACGTACACTACGATATATCGACGGTCATGGTCACGACCCGTCAGTCGCGCGTATTTTAGATGGCAAATATTATCACACAACCAATATCAAATGAATTTTTATTCTTGCACGAACAAACAACAAATTATTTTCAAGCCAAAACAACAAAAGAAATTAAACTAGGTATGAGAAAAAAAAAGAAAATTGAAAAACAAATAAAACAGAGTATAAAAATAAAAGAAAAAATTTAATGAGACACCGTGTCAAGCAGTTGCAATATATACGGTATAAAACCGTATATAAAAACAACAACTAAGAATCGTAGCTTACTCAGATATTATCGCAACAACAACGCAAAGCAAACAATAAACTTTGAAATGTTAATTACAATAACAAAAAGCACAGAAGTAAAAACAAGGGAATAAAAAACAGAATAACAGAAATGCACTGATACCACAGGAGGCACAAAAATATGTAATAATTTTGCAAACCATATAGATTTTTAAAACAAAAACTCAAATTATGCACAACTACATATGGTATATATCGAGCCCTAACCACGAAAAACATATAAGCGACTTTTGTTTTGGAAATTCACTTTTTGAGGTACGACTGTAGTTTAATTTTGTTGTCCGATATGGACAAAAGGTGTCTCACAAAATTTATAACAATATAACAAAACCTGCTATATACATACGAGTACAATGGAACGCAAAACATCAAACCAAGCCCTACTTTTTATTACTATTATTATTCTAAAATTCATTTTAATTTTCTATTAAAACTAAAAAAAAAAAATTATATTGTATATTTTCCTATTGAAACACTTATGAATTTCAATATTTAATATTTTATCTGTTTTTCATAAATTTTTCCGTTTTTTCTTTTCTCTATCATGATACTCAAGACACTTGCTGTCGCTCAAAAAATTTTATGAATCCGATTTCGTTTCTACTATTCACTGTCAGATGCATAAAATGTGATGAATGGAAAAATTTTGAGAGCAGCAAATATTTACTAAAACTGAAATATATTAAAGAATTGAAAGGTCCGCTTACAAGAAATATTCCGGTTTGTATGGGAGCCCCCTAGTTGGTAGATTTGGCTGATTTCAACAAATTTACCGCGCCTATGTTAAAACTTATAAGTGTCTAAATTTTCGTTCAATAGTGAAAGAAACATAAAAGATTTTCTAATGGGAACCTGAATTTCAATGGTGCGTTTCTAGATAGGTTTTCCATTCGGTTACCATTCCGGTTTGAATGATGGTTGGATGGTGGTGGTGATGGTGTTGTCATCGGCAGTGGCTGTTGCAACAACACACAACTCATTAACAATAGAAGTAGTATTAATAGTGATGGAACAACTGCACGCGGTAGAGAACATCATTTTTGTAATGTTTTTACACAACAACAAATAATTATTTATACAACAATGTTACCAGCAGCAGCAATTTAGTACTGCATCCTTCAACAATAGCCAAAAACAATGTATCTTGGTGGCACCACAACTGCCAATTAATTTGTTTAATTTAGCGTATTTATACTAAACATTATTCTTGAAACATAGAATTAACAAAAAATTTATGTACATACTTTTGTTATAAGTTATTTACTATTTTGCAGCGAATTATATCAATAGCTCTATCGATGCTTTCAGAGAGCAGAGGATATAATATTTTTTGAGAGAAATATTGTGTCGAAAGAGATATGTGAATTGTTCCTTAAAACTGATTTTACATGTGGCCAGTATGCAAGATACATTTGCCATTATTAAGTTTAAAAAATTACAGTATGGCACCAGGGGATCTGTAAGAGATTTAATATTGTATTTAATTATATATAAATGTTTTTCTTGAGCTACATTTTTCTTACTGATTTGCATTGACAGCTGTCACATTCACTTGTTGCAAGATTACTGACTTATCGAGTTCCAATTCATTCTTATTAATAATTAATAGTAAATATTGTATCTTAAACAGTTTAGTCCATACTTGTCTTGTAATGTTTTTTTTTGTTTTTTGTTGTTCCCGATTGGATATGTACTATTGTTTTCCTACATCTTATATCTTAAATATAAAAGAAAACACTAAGTACATTTTTAACAATAAGAGGGGAAGAGGCAGTGGACAATATCGAACATTTTCGAATTGTCTCTTGAATAATGATACTGGGTGTCTTACGCCTCATTTTTGAGAGCTACTTGCGGCAGGCCAACAACCGCAAGATGCCTCTCAGCGCCACCCGTAACCTAAGTTAGGTCAGATCGACTGGTCTGCTTCGTTTTAAGCGTCTACGTCTAGACAATTCGTGAAATGGAAGGTCCGTTATTTCTAGATTGGTGTGTCGCTCTAATGTTTTGTGGTACCTCCTGCTAGCATTAATGATTTCTTCCTGAATCATAGTTACGCCGAGGTCTTTGTGAATTTCATAGTTAGATATAAACCAGTCCGCATTAACTATTGATCGAAGTATTTTTGATTGTTGACGCTGAATGATGTTAATGTTAGTTTTCTTGGCTGTACCCCATAATTGCATGCCGTACGTCCATATAGGCTTAATTACACTATTGTATATTACCAATTTCCCATTGGTTGTTAACTTAGATCTACTGTTAAGAAGCGGGTATAGCTGATTAAATTTTAATATGAGTTGATCTCTCTTTTTTTGGATATGATGTTTCCACGTCAGTTTACTATCAATATGCATGCCCAAGTACTTTGCCACATTGCTTAATGGAATGTCAGTACCTTTTATTTATAATTGTCTTGGCTGATAAGCTGTCCGTGTTGTGTATATCACTTGCGTCGTTTTTAGTTCATTCACTTTTATTTTCCATTTATCAAACCAATTGCAAGCTTTGTCAAGAATATTCTGCAGCTTAGTTGTTGCTACAACTAAATTTTTATGGGAGTACATTAGTACTGTATCGTCAGCGAAGGTAGCCACCATTGCCGAGCTATCTCCTGGAGTTGGGATGTCTGATGTGTATAAAGTATACAACATAGGACCAAGCACGCTTCCTTGAGGGACTCCTGCTCAATACAGAACTTTTTTTCATCAAGGTCCTTTAAAATTTTGTGAGTTACTCTGTAGACTTGCTGAATTGTGGAGTGACTTTGTCTAAACCCGAATTGGTGGTCAGGTATGATTCTGTTCACGTCTAGTATTGGTTGTATTCGGTCAAGTAGGAGACGTTCAAATACTTTAGAAAGTAAGGGCAATAGGCTGATTGGTCTGTACGGTTGGATCTTTGCCCAGTTTGGGTATGGCTATTATTTCAGCAACCTTCCATAAAGATGGGTAGTGCTTTAGTCTTAATATCGCATTGAACAAATTCCTAATAAATACGATTGCCTTCGCAGGGAGCTCTTTGAGTAACTTTCCAGTTATTTGGTCATAACCTGGCGTTTTTCTCTGACTAGTGCGCTTTTCAATACAGTGCTTAACTTCATTGGTTGAAATCATTTTTGTACAGTATTGTGGAGATGGAGTCCTGTTACTATTAGATTGATTGGTAGTAAAAGCCTTTTCATAATAGTCTGCCAGTAGTGAAGCTTTGTCATAGTTGGTTCTAGCCCAAGTCCCATCCGAT
Organism: Amiota minor; assembly: GCA_037043295.1. Taxonomy (NCBI): domain Eukaryota; kingdom Metazoa; phylum Arthropoda; class Insecta; order Diptera; family Drosophilidae; genus Amiota; species Amiota minor. The sequence continues at coordinate 9,500 of JBAMAW010001192.1, forward strand.
TTTAAAAGTGGCGGCTGGTGGAAGGTGCGATTTGTGAAGTGCTTAGCAGCCTTCCATAATGAATAGTTAGTGTCAGATGTCGGCGATAATGTTTTTGTATAATTTACAAATTGTTCATTTTTAAAATTCCTTAGACTCTTTTTCAAATCTTTGATTCCTTTGTTAAGTTTAGCTTTGTCATTTGGATCTCTCGTCCTTTGCCAGATCTTACGCAGTTTGTTTTTGTCCGCGACTTGAATTTTTATTGAGCGGGGGAAAATATAGTTGTCCTCTTTTGGATTAAGATCAGGCGTTGCTCTATTAGCTGTTTCGTTTATAATGTCATTCATGTATATCACTGACTTTTCAATATCGTCAGGTTCTTTAAGAGGTACATTTATTGTGAGGCTATTGTCAATAAATTCTCTGTACGCCTCCCAGTCAGTTCTGAAATTATACATTTTGCACGCGGGTTGATCTTTTTTTATTGCGCAACTATATTCAACTTGTATTGGTGAATGATCGGAAGAAAGTTCTAGTCGGGACTCAATTTTGAAATGTGTTATATTCATGTTTTTTAATACACAGAAGTCTATTAAATCCGGTAGTTTAGTCCGATCTGTTGGCCAATATGTGGGTTCACCTGTACTCAAGTGCATCCCCCAATCGTTTGAATTGCACTTAGCAAGTTTTTCCCTTTGGTGTTTGTCAGCCTTGAACCCCAGTTTACATGATTCGCTTTGTAGAATGTTGACATGAATTTTGGTCCTCCTAGATTCATTGCCATTGTGGAATATGAATCATATGCCACAAAGACACGCTTACGTCCGTTAATCTTTTCATTTTATTTATATTAATTCCGATTGTTTCTTGATTTATCAAATAAATAAATCCGATAT
>JBAMAW010001195.1:0-11031 GCA_037043295.1 Amiota minor
TTGCATGTCCAAAATTTTAAATTGTAGATAAAATAACTCTAAATGGAAAAATAATAATGTTATAAAGAATTCCATATCAAAAATAATATATTGTACTATGTTATAAAACAATACTTAAGAAGTTTAATATGTTTATTTCAAATTCTCAAAAATTTAATTTACAATTCAAAAGTTCAATTTTAAGAAAAGGACATGTATCAATTTCTCAATAGTTCATGACCTTTTCCATAATAGTGCATGAATTTATTGCAAATATACGAATTTCATGGATAAGTGCAAAAAAAGTATTGGAATGGAAACCATTTCGTGATTTCGATTGTGATGTTATGTTTAATATTTGATTCTCTCAGAGTTACTTAATGATAAATTTAAAAAATATTTTCGATTGTTTTTGCTATTCTTCATTCCAAAGTTAGTATGTATGTTTCGGGGTCTTCTAGTTCTAGTTAGTTCGATGATATAATTTGATGTTAATTTATACTTTCATAATGTTTCTCAGATAGTTTGATATATTAAACCTTGAGATGACTTTTACTGGAAGTAGTAAATATGTGAGTACTTGTATTTATGAAATCATTTATGTTTTTGTGCTTGATTCGAGAATAATTATCGAATATTTAATACAAATATTTAAGTAATCGTCGCTGACTTCGAACGTGCGAGTTTTTGGCAAAACAAACAACAAATGTTTATTTTTTTCGTTTCGTAACCCCGTTGACTACATAATCCGGGTCATTTTCATCATCGCATGAATTCTTCCTTTTTCTTTCATATTTTCTAACCGTTTTAACTAAATAGTCTGAATTATTTTTATTATTTGATTTCATTATTTCTTTGGGTGCCTTTCTTTCTGTTCCCATTTCATCTGCATCTTTCACATTTCTTTTTGACAATTCTGAAGTTCCAACAGTTGCTGGTGCTAACTCCGTCGGTTTGTGAGGAGTAATAGCAAGCGGAGTTTTCTTTATCTTGCGATATTTGATGCCATTGATATATATAAATTCTGACTTCAACTCTGACAGTGGTTTAGGAGCACTAGCAAGTACATTACCATATTTTTTGTTAAGATATGCGCTGCTACCTATATTTAAAGATTTTGAATTTGAACTTTGTAGGACCGATTTTCGCGAAGTACTTGGCTGCTGACCTACTGGTATCTTTAAATTTGTATGCATAGGATTTATCTGATGATGTGCCGCTGGGATCTTAAATTTGCCAAAGTCTTGTTGAATGTGTATATTCTTTGCCTTATTCGATTTTTGAAGACCTGAACGACCTGCTATTTCTGCTTGAGGTTGTGCTTCTAATTCCAGTTTTTTGTCATTTGATTGAGTCTCCGGTTTTCGTCCATAGGAATTTATGTGAGGATGCACTGTGGTTCCAGGTTCTATATCTATATAAATAACTTTACCGTCAGGACTTATTTTAATTGATTCAGGCTTAATAATTTTAACGTCAGGAGTTATTGTAATTATTTGTGCCTTAGTCGTTATTTTAGGATATACCATTTTAGGACCATCATCAACTTCTTGATAATTAATTAATTTAAAATCAGAGTTGAATGTCATGATACAAGCTTTCTCCTTAGACTCAAGGTTGCGTTCAGGTTCAATTTTATCCTTTGTCTGAAGAGGAATTTGGATATCCTTTGGCGCACTGTTAGATTGATTGTGCGGAATCTCAGTCTTTTTAAGATTGCCGCTATTCGTCACAACAGAACAATTTTCAAAATTTAAATTCTGATTCTTTCCGTTCATGGTGGATCTTCGTATGCTACAATATATCAATAGGGCACTTGGAAATTAAGAAGAATATGGCCTTGAACTTTTCACAGTCAAATAGAATTACGTATTCGTCTCGTAATTATTAGTATCTATAATTATAAAATAAAATACAACAATTTAAGAGATTAATTTTGTAGATTTAGTTTTCATAGATTACTTTTTTTTTTTCAAATACATACCTTTTAAAAGATTGGCTTTTGTTCCACCTAACCAGAATTCAACTTCAGACAGAATTCAACTTTCTGGCAGCTAGCGACAAATATTGTAATATTGTATATTTAATGAGAAAAAGGTAATGTCTGATCTAGCTGGCTCCTCACGAGTTTGCATCAACAGCCGCAACTTACGGGTGGCAGTTTATAAATAAATGCAATCAGCAATCAGTTATCGCAAACACAACTGCTAATGTAACTAAAAAAAAAAAAAAAAAAAAAGACAAATTAGTTAAATCAACTACAGAAATGGCAATAGATGACTTATAATTATTGCAAATTTTTGGTAATTACGGTGGTAAGAAGTTATATAAAATAAATGTGTACCACCATTCAGACCAATGTGGCAACACTAATATTTTATGCAATTTACTCAACTCAATCGTCACTTTCTTTATGCAGCGGTTGTTCATGCAGTTTATGCAATCTCATGAGGACCCCAACTATTTCCACATATCTACCCCAACTACTTATATTATTGTAACTAAACAAATATGTATGTATGTTGTGCTGTTACATACCACATTTCTTAACGTACCAACAATTCGACTTACTTTGAAAGGCAAAAAAAGATGTTCCGAAATTTATATCGGTCCAAACTGCAAATAAGTGGCACACTTTAATTTTTTTTTGTTTTTTTTTTGAAATAACAATATTATTGTAAATTAATATAGTCTAGAACTTTCCAGTTAAAAGTGACAGTAAAAACAAAAGTGTAATGTACGAAATATGATATTGTAGACATGGTTTTTACTCAGTGTTCAATAAGATACATTTTGCTTCATTGTACTATTTTTCAAAACATACAATTTTATTGTAAGTGTGCTGGGCATATAAAATTAGAATCTTTTCTTATTTCTTAACACTCTTTTAACTCGACTAACTAACAAGTCATTTTCACAAATATATGCACAATTAGAAAGATGGCAAAAATATAAATAATTTTCAGCATTTATTACATACTTGCTCTAACAGTCCAAACTACAGATGAGTTTTATACAATATCTTTAATCACTTGCAAAAAATTTCTATTCACTTTCTGATATTAATGTGAAGAGCTTAGAACTTTTGAGTTAAGCATTTGACTGACGACTGTAATAAAAATATAGTGAACTCTATTTGACAAAGATGAGACATATTTTGCCTTAGTCTACTATTTTCCAATATTTAATTAATTTTAATTAATTTTATTTATGTACTCGTATATTAATTGTATATTAATCAAATAAAAAAGAAATTTCCACACTATACCATTTGATAATTATCACACGTGAACCAGAAGTGAAAGTACAGGGAATACTACGAATAATCCGAATAATCCGAATGCGAGCACCGCGGTTCACGAAAGATATATTGTAGAACGCATTTTGAAAAAAGAACGTGTATTCAAAATATTAAGAAGAACCATTCTTCTAACAAAGATGGTCAGTAAAGGAATTTGTATTCAACAAAATAGATGGAGTTTTCATTTTAAAAAATAAAACAGATAATATCAGACTAAACAAGACTTTTGATGTTCAGTGGAAACATTTGGTGAAGTTGAATCAAACGTAGCTCCACAATTAGTCAGATCAGAATATTTTTGATGTAGTTGAAATTTAATTTGGGTCAAAAATCGATCAAGCGGCTACCAATACAAAGTCTTGTCGATAAATCTATCAAAGGATGCAGTTAAGATTCAGTTGCCAGAAAAGAAAAGTCGCATTATTTCGAAGAAGTGAGCAGACCAAAACAAATAATTAATTTCCGAAAACGAATTTGTCCTTAACGGGATCTAATATGTAATTCCCATTCAAAACTATTACATAATCTTACCATTTATTTGCTGGTGAAATACAATAATAACATTTATATTGCATTCGAAAAGATCAATAATAATTGATAATTAATATTTGTTTGTATTGAAGTGAAACTTCTTTAGCGGCGTTAGGCAAAAATTTGTACTAAAAATTTGAGTGAAAAATACAAATCGTCACGTTATTTTGATTCTGTATCTCATGAACCGCACTAGGTAGAGACTTGAAATTTTCACAAAATGTGTATTTCTATTTCCATATCCCAAACAACTAATAAAATTTTTGGATAATCCACCGGAAAATTCTCAATAAAAAGATTACAATTATACAACAACATGCAGATTGTGTGTTATCACATGTTGTGCTTATGTGTGTGCAAACACAAGCGAATGTACGAAGAAATAGAACGAGAAACACAGAGAAGCTCGCAATTGATCTATTTTTTGTGCAAAAGAGGACTGACGGCAAACGTAAACACATTGTTTAACACAACAACAACAATTACACATGCCACAGAAACCAAAAGAAAGCAATATACAGACGGACAGACAGACAGAATGACGCGCAATTTTTTATTTTCTTTTTTTAAGCAGTGCCCAACAAGCAATTTTAGTACTAAAACATATTGTTGTTTATTGTATTTTATTCAATATCTTAATAAGTATCTGGTTTAAGAACGATTTTAAGCAAAGATAGCAGTTTGAATAAGAGGTTCTTCAACTTTAGTAACATAAGCAGCGGTTCCCATGCAATTTTGACAATTACTTAACACGAACAGAATAATAACATAATAAGAGCGTGGATGAGGTTCAAGAAGGATGCACATAAGTTTCAGAACATCTTCTTTAAACGTTTGTCTAAGTTCACTTGACGATATATTAATATAAATAAAAATAATAAATAGTTGGCTTAAATTATGGGACTTTGAATCGAAAAACCTCTTATGGCGAGAGATGTTTTTGTGGACGTAGTCAACATTGTTTATGTTCCATGGGATTGTTGTTAAACACAGAGTATATGGGCATGATTCGATTTTCCCGAATGAGACATAATGCCTAGAACTCATATTCCTGGAGGGAACATTGTTCTTTCACTCATAATTTGTGATCCAGTTTATCCTCTATAAATTGGATTTCTTGGCTACTACATAAGTGAAAACAAAATGGGTCTCCAACCCATGAACTTCTTGGAGTTCGAATTTGGTAGTGCCTATGGGTACGAAATCAGACCAGAGGCACTTGCTTGTACCACGGGTGCTCAGGAGCTCAAGGAAATTGTCTCCGTCCTGGCCAGCGGTTACGGCCCCCTTGTGGGAGTATCGTGGTGGCTGTGGTTTAATACCCAAATGCGGGTAGAGTAACAACTCGACGTGGTGTTGCGTTATACAACCGGGTGCTCTGACATAGAGAGCAGCAGAGGTTTAAGATGTGTCTCGCTCCCCACCAAGGAGGGAGTCATATTTACCAAAATAAATATGACTCTAATTTCGTACCTGCGGATATATATCCAAGGGCACATTGATTGAAGTTTATCAATCCATGTGCTTGGCACCGTGTTCTTAAGTCTTCCTAGACAGGCGAGCACGTTAAACAATGGTACTTCATTTCCCGAATGAGAGCACAAATAATATCAAATATATTTTCTTGAAAATGAGTACGAAATAAGTTGAGCTAAATTGCTTAACAGGAAACATTGACAATATACTCGTACAGTAGATTTTTGAGAATGAAAATACGGAGGAGGAATATAATATCTCGACCCAGATAAACCGTTTAATAACACAATTGAAAATGCCAAGATGGTAAGAGCAGTTAATGCTAATTTTCCCAAAGTCAGACAAATTGAAAGATTAACAGAAAGACCGACATAGATCCAATACATTTTTGAATGGTTACTTAATGGATGCACTTACTAATTGTAGTAACATTCCTGGTTCATATGATGAAATGAAGAATGGAGATGATAGAGCTTATTGGGTAGGAAGCCAAATAGCAAGATGGTTATTCTGTATGTAATTTATACTTAAGTAAATATTATTTCATAAGTATTTATGTTTCTGTATATGTATATGTTTTATTTAATATCGATAGTCGTAGGCCCTGGCAGCTAGTATTCTTTCTTTAATTTTAGGTGTAGTATTAATCATTATATCTAAATATTATAAATAAATAATTATTTAATATGACATGCTACTTTTAAAGCCACTGTAGTTAGAAACGGTATGAACTATCACAGTTAGATATATGTACATATGTAAGTATATAATTTCTTAAATTCTTTTTCCTTAATTTTTTATAAAATGACATTAAAAATTATTCAATGGAACATCCCATTCAAATATATAAGCCCCACATTATTTCCCCCCAAACACATGACACAGAATACATACCTACACCAATTAACTTTACTTTATTCTCAATTAACTATTCAATTCATACGGCAAATCAGCAATACTAGTTCACAATTCATTACAATCAACAACAATAACGTTTCCAAACGACTTCGGTGCTGCTGGCATAGAAGTTGAATCAAATAAGAAAATAAAGATCATATCAGCCTACATTCCCCTAAATCTCACTTTCACAGAATCAGACCTAGATAATGTTCTTAAACACCAAACTTGCTTACTAACTTTAAGAGATTTCAACAGTTGATGAACACAAATGGAACGTACCAATAATAGGAGCAAAACAATTACAAAATCCTTAATAATTAAAATTACATTCTCGTAAACGACAAATCACCCACTCACTTCAGTACCCACAACATCTTCATTCATATTGATTTATCATTCTACTCACGGGAAATATATACTGATATTGAATAGAAAATAATAGATGACCTTCACGGGTGCGATCACTTCTTAATCAAAATTTCTATGTTCAAGAACATTTCTTAACAAACAAAGCATGAGCCCATATTAATTAAGAGTAAAATCATCCGAAGCACGGTTGAGGCTCTTAATCTAGATAGACGGCACTCAATACAGATAATCTAGGTGCCTGGCCATTCTGGTTTCCTAGGAAATGAGATGACGGATGAGTGTACCAGGCATCACAATGGGCCGTAAGGATTCTGGATGATCGCGCGTATTGTCGCGGGCGGCCTGTATAACCTAACCTAAAAACCCATACTTAGAACTAACCTATCAGTTAGAATCAATTCCACAAACGAACTGAATTCTTAAGTAATAATATACCTATTTCAACTAATAAAAAGGCTAGTATTATAAACAAATTGTATTACAATTTCATCACTTCGCAGTACCAAAAAGTTCATGCAGGAACCACCCAAAAAATGTACCATGGTGGGATCAAAAGCTGGAACAACTCAGGAAGTAAAACTAATAGCATGGCAACACGAAATAACAAAAAATGGGCCAAGGGCGAGTCAGACTCGTACACGGAGGGTTCCGCACAAGATTGGGTTTTGATTTGACTGATTCCAAAAAATATACCGCGCCTAAATCAGAAACTTATAGTGTCTAAATTTCAGTTCAATAGTCCAAAAAACAAAAAAGTTTTTCGAATAAGAACCTGAATTTTAACGTTGGGTTTGTATGGGAGGTACCCCTTTTAGGGGGCCAATTTGGATGATTCCAACAGATGTGCAACGCCTTTATCAAAAACTTATAGTTTCTAAATTTCAGTTCGATAGAGCTAAAAACAAAAAAGTTTTTCTAATTAAAACCAGAATATTAATGGTGGGTTTGTATGGGAAGTGCCCGCCCTAGCAATCCGATCAAACTAAAATTTCGACAATATAAGCCACCAACCGTCCAAATTTCTAGATCGTGAGATTACAGGATCGTATAGCTACCATACAAAACAAAATGTTTATTGTATGGGGACCCCTTTAAGTTTTCGAAAATATTTTAATTTTAGTATTTTTTGCTAATGTCCGGATATAATTGCAGCTTCTGTGAAAATTTCAACTCTCTAGCTATTGCGGTTTATGAGATATGACTCAGGATCGGACGAACGGACAGACGGAAGGACGGACGTACAACGAAGTCTCTGCAATAGGGTTCCGTTTGGTACCCTTTGGGTCCGGTTCTGTGGCATCTACCCACCCAGCTACTACGCTATGTATAACAGACAATCTAGATATAGCTAACACATTTGCGGAACACTGGTCGTCAGAATCAGAAGACTCCAAATTCCCACAAACGTTTGTTTTCTGCAAAAATAAAATTGTAGCCATAGGGTTGTGGTGGCTTGTCAACGCTAATAAACTATTGCACCCAAATAAAATTGGTTTTAAAAGAGGAAAGTCTGTTACAGACAGCCTTATTTATATAGACCATCATATAATCTCCGCACTTTCACACAAACAATACGTATCAATCATCTCCCTTGACTTTAGCAAAGCTTTCGACTCGCAGCACACGCAGTTACAAAATAATTAATCGAATGGAACATAGGCTCCAAAATACTAACTATGTAAAAAATTGTATGAACCATAGGAAAATTAAATGTGGAGTATCACACCATATCTCCGATACATACACAATTCACAATGGAATTCCATACGGATCTCCAATATCATGTTATATTATTTTTAATAGTTCAAGGAATTTTATCTTTCGTAGCCTATGCGGATGATTTTCATCTGTTAGCTAAACTTAACCAAAAACAAACCAATTCTTCAATAAATCTAGAACAGACCTTCACAAAGATAGCCGATTGATGTGCATTCTCTGAATATTCCCTATCTCTTTCCAAATGTAACCATCAGAACTAATAACTACACATTTCCTAAAGTTTCTCCTATTAAAATACGAGAGCTAACCATCAATGATAAATACAGATGGAATAACCACATTGAAAATCTCACAAATTCACTCACTAAACAAGTCAATATTATTTAATGTTTATCTAGCCTCAAATCTAACAGCAATACCCACATATTCATCTCCGTATGAAAGGCAATTTTGTGATCAAAAATTGACTATGGTTTATCATTTTATGGCAACGCACCAACTTCTTTTTGAAAAGAATAGAAACTATCTTAAATGTAATATTAAAGAAAAGCATTAGACTAACTGCTAGTACAAATCTAAGTATATATGTTTTGGAATTTGTAAGCGAAATATTAATTCAAATAAGATTTTTAAATGATCACGAAGCCTCTAATCGTGTTGACTACCAATCGAGAAGTGAGCTTATGAAGTAAGTTTTCGTTCGCAAGAAAAAGCATTGACCTCAAGTCTACTTTTATATATATATAATATCTAGATGACAGCGAAAGTGCGAGGGGCATTTTAATAGCTATGTGCTTGAACACCAATTCTAAACAAACAAAAAGAGGTGTCGTGGGACACGTGTAGAGCGCAGCTCCATTCAAAACAAGATTTATAATTATTATTTTTATTTTTATTTATTGAAAAATTTGTTTTAATTTTTTTGTTTTTTTGATTCAATTTTATTATTATTATTAAATGCTGTTAATTTTAATTGTTGCTTTACTTTTAGTGTGTTGATCATTATCATCATCATGTTTATTTGTTGATTATTATCAACATCATGTTTATTTTCTGATCATTATTATTATTATTTTTGCAAAACTTAAACATTTCATTTTTACTTATTTATATTTATTGTTTAAAAGGCCACATCAAAGCGTGGCTGTACAAAGCTAGTAATTTATATTTGCACAAAACAAATTAAAAACAATCATTTCCAATTTAAAACTAAAGATAATAAAATTTAAAAAAAAATATTCTCAGTGCAGGACTCAAACCTCACGCTCTCGGTTTGCCAGTCCAACACTCTAATCACTACGCCATGCAGACGTTTTTTACTTTTCAATATAAAAATTAAAAAAAAAAAAACCCAGTGCAGGATTCGAACCCCACCCCATCGGGCAGTCCTACTCTCTAACTCTCAGTAGAAAAAAAAAAAACTGACGATTCTATTCTTAGCATCATTTTTGAAATTTCACTCATGCAGTTCTCAAAAGTCGAAATTGCGGCGTTTCCCCCTCCGCCGACCAAGATGCGTTATAGCCTTCATTAATGGTAAACAATTCTTTGATTCTTTAGCTATCGACTGGTGTAATTAGGTTTCGGATACAGATTATAGATACTTATGTTATGTACTTATACATTCAAAATGGATCCCCTTATTTGTCATAATCAACGTTGTTGGATTGCACATTAAAAATTTCCAGCAGAAATTATAAAATGATTATTCGTAAATACTATTCATTATGCAATGCACTGTAACGGAAGTAAATGTTCTTGTTAATGTGAAACTAAAGACTATGAAAATATATAATACTAGCGTTACCCGGCGTGCCAGCGAGGTGTACTCTAAGCTTTAATTGGGTGCTTCTTTTAAATAGCTTTGTTGTAAAATATGTAATTAATAATTTACGTGAATGAACAATATATTTTAAAACTTTGTGCAAATATGAAACACTGTATTATATAGCTGAAGGCCACTAGATGCCATCGCTATATTTCATAAGCTAGGTTGTTAGTTTTAACTGCGATCTTTCTGTTTATAATAAAAAGAATAATAATAATTTTAGTACTTTATTATAACCTAAGCAACTTTAAGATTCAATTAATTCTTTAAAAAGCATTATTAAAATCGGTTCAGTATATTTCGCGCCAATTAAAAAAATGTTAAAAAAAATGACTATCTGAACAAAATTGGTCCAGCCGTTCTCGAGTTTTGCGGGGTCATACTATTTTTTTGGGTTTTTTTATATATATATAGTTTTGTAAACTAATGTAAGTTCAATACAGAAAAGTCTATGCATTATTCGTGGACTTTAAAGCTACCTCTGACGAATAACCAAGCCTGCTTTTAATATACAAACTGCGTATGATAGGAATATCAACAAAAATCATGTATTTCGTTTATAAAGAGACCAGCTCTTTAACATGGACGGCTAAAGATATGTGCGACAAGTCTTATGCTTCATCGAGGACCAACAATACTTATTTAAATGATTTGGGGGAATTAAATATCGACGAAATATAATAAATATTAGTATTTTTTATATGCTGACGACATACTTAGTACTATTTAGTCTGATGACATTGACATTTCACAGAGAATGACAAATAAGCTACAGATATACATACTTGTATTATGTTGTTATGATGTTACTTGAAAAGCACTTTAGAAATTTGTAGTGAATATTTCAACTAAGTATTGTTTATTCAGAAGTCTTCAAAACCTGCATGTTCATCTAGGAAGATCTTTCAAATTTATAACAATTTTAGAT
>JBAMAW010001196.1:0-116904 GCA_037043295.1 Amiota minor
AAAATAAAGATCATATCAGCCTACATTCCCCTAAATCGCACTTTTACAGAATCAGACCTATATAATGTTCTTAAACACCAAACTTGCTTACTAACTTTAGGAGATTTCAACAGTTGATGAACACAAATGGAACGTACCAATAATAGGAGCAAAACAATTACAAAATCCTTAATAATTAAAATTACATTCTCGTAAACGACAAATCACCCACTCACTTCAGTACCCACAACATCTTCATTCATATTGATTTATCATTCTACTCACGGGAAATATATACTGATATTGAATAGAAAATAATAGAAGACCTTTACGGGTGCGATCACTTCTTAATCAAAATTTCTATGTTCAAGAACATTTCTTAACAAACAAAGCATAAGCCCATATTAATTAAGAGTAAAATCATCCGAAGCACGGTTGAGGCTCTTAATCTAGATAGACGGCACTCAATACAGATAATCTAGGTGCCTGGCCATTCTGGTTTCCTAGGAAATGAGATGACGGATGAGTGTACCAGGCATCACAATGGGCCGTAAGGATTCTGGATGATCGCGCGTATTGTCGCGGGCGGCCTGTATAACCTAACCTAAAAACCCATACTTAGAACTAACCTATCAGTTAGAATCAATTCCACAAACGAACTGAATTCTTAAGTAATAATATACCTATTTCAACTAATAAAAAGGCTAGTATTATAAACAAATTGTATTACAATTTCATCACTTCGCAGTACCAAAAAGTTCATGCAGGAACCACCCAAAAAATGTACCATGGTGGGATCAAAAGCTGGAACAACTCAGGAAGTAAAACTAATAGCATGGCAACACGAAATAACAAAAAATGGGCCAAGGGCGAGTCAAACCCGTACACGGAGGGTTCCGCACCAGATTGGGTTTTGATTTGACTGATTCCAAAAAATATACCGCGCCTAAATCAGAAACTTATAGTGTCTAAATTTCAGTTCAATAGTCCAAAAAACAAAAAAGTTTTTCGAATAAGAACCTGAATTTTAACGGTGGGTTTGTATGGGAGGTACCCCTTTTAGGTGGCCAATTTGGATGATTCCAACAGATGTGCAACGCCTTTATCAAAAACTTATAGTTTCTAAATTTCAGTTCGATAGAGCTAAAAACAAAAAAGTTTTTCTAATTAAAACCAGAATATTAATGGTGGGTTTGTATGGGAAGTGCCCGCCCTAGCAATCCGATCAAACTAAAATTTCGACAATATAAGCCACCAACCGTCCAAATTTCTAGATCGTGAGATTACAGGATCGTATAGCTACCATACAAAACAAAATGTTTATTGTATGGGGACCCCTTTAAGTTTTCGAAAATATTTTAATTTTAGTATTTTTTGCTAATGTCCGGATATAATTGCAGCTTCTGTGAAAATTTCAACTCTCTAGCTATTGCGGTTTATGAGATATGACTCAGGATCGGACGAACGGACAGACGGAAGGACGGACGTACAACGAAGTCTCTGCAATAGGGTTCCGTTTGGTACCCTTTGGGTCCGGTTCTGTGGCATCTACCCACCCAGCTACTACGCTATGTATAACAGACAATCTAGATATAGCTAACACATTTGCGGAACACTGGTCGTCAGAATCAGAAGACTCCAAATTCCCACAAACGTTTGTTTTCTGCAAAAATAAAATTGTAGCCATAGGGTTGTGGTGGCTAGTCAACGCTAATAAACTATTGCACCCAAATAAAATTGGTTTTAAAAGAGGAAAGTCTGTTACAGACAGTCTTATTTATATAGACCATCATATAATATCCGCACTTTCACACAAACAATACGTATCAATCATCTCCCTTGACTTTAGCAAAGCTTTCGACTCGCTGCACACGCAGTTACAAAATAATTAATCGAATGGAACATAGGCTCCAAAATACTAAACTATATAAAAAATTGTATGAACCATAGGAAAATTAAATGTGGAGTATCACACCATATCTCCGATACATACACAATTCACAATGGAATTCCATACGGATCTCCAATATCATGTTATATTATTTTTAATAGTTCAAGGAATTTTATCTTTCGTAGCCTATGCGGATGATTTTCATCTGTTAGCTAAACTTAACCAAAAACAAACCAATTCTTCAATAAATCTAGAACAGACCTTCACAAAGATAGCCGATTGATGTGCATTCTCTGAATATTCCCTCTCTCTTTCCAAATGTAACCATCAGAACTAATAACTACACATTTCCTAAAGTTTCTCCTATTAAAATACGAGAGCTAACCATCAATGATAAATACAGATGGAATAACCACATTGAAAATCTCACAAATTCACTCACTAAACAAGTCAATATTATTTAATGTTTATCTAGCCTCAAATCTAACAGCAATACCCACATATTCATCTCCGTATGAAAGGCAATTTTGTGATCAAAAATTGACTATGGTTTATCATTTTATGGCAACGCACCAACTTCTTTTTGAAAAGAATAGAAACTATCTTAAATGTAATATTAAAGAAAAGCATTAGGCTAACTGCTAGTACAAATCTAAGTATATATGTTTTGGAATTTGTAAGCGAAATATTAATTCAAATAAGATTTTTAAATGATCACGAAGCCTCTAATCGTGTTGACTACCAATCGAGAAGTGAGCTTATGAAGTAAGTTTTCGTTCGCAAGAAAAAGCATTGACCTCAAGTCTACTTTTATATATATATAATATCTAGATGACAGCGAAAGTGCGAGGGGCATTTTAATAGCTATGTGCTTGAACACCAATTCTAAACAAACAAAAAGAGGTGTCGTGGGACACGTGTAGAGCGCAGCTCCATTCAAAACAAGATTTATAATTATTATTTTTATTTTTATTTATTGAAAAATTTGTTTTAATTTTTTTGTTTTTTTGATTCAATTTTATTATTATTATTAAATGCTGTTAATTTTAATTGTTGCTTTACTTTTAGTGTGTTGATCATTATCATCATCATGTTTATTTGTTGATTATTATCAACATCATGTTTATTTTCTGATCATTATTATTATTATTTTTGCAAAACTTAAACATTTCATTTTTACTTATTTATATTTATTGTTTAAAAGGCCACATCAAAGCGTGGCTGTACAAAGCTAGTAATTTATATTTGCGCAAAACAAATTAAAAACAATCATTTCCAATTTAAAACTAAAGATAATAAAATTTAAAAAAAAAATATTCTCAGTGCAGGACTCAAACCTCACGCTCTCGGTTTGCCAGTCCAACACTCTAATCACTACGCCATGCAGACGTTTTTTACTTTTCAATATAAAAATTTAAAAAAAAAAAAACCCAGTGCAGGATTCGAACCCCACCCCATCGGCCAGTCCTACTCTCTAACCAGTAGAAAAAAAAAAAAAAAAAAACTGACGATTCTATTCTTAGCATCATTTTTGAAATTTCACTCATGCATGCAGAAATTATAAAATGATTATTCGTAAATACTATTCATTATGCAATGCACTGTAACGGAAGTAAATGTTCTTGTTAATGTGAAACTAAAGACTATGAAAATATATAATACTAGCGTTACCCGGCGTGCCTTTCTACACCTCTAAGCGTTAATTGGGTGCTTCTTTTAAATAGCTTTGTTGTAAAATATGTAATTAATAATTTACGTGAATGAACAATATATTTTAAAACTTTGTGCAAATATGAAACACTGTATTATATAGCTGAAGGCCACTAGATGCCATTGCTATATTTCATAAGCTAGGTTGTTAGTTTTAACTGCGATCTTTCTGTTTATAATAATAAGAATAATAATAATTTTAGTACTTTATTATAACCTAAGCAACTTTAAGATTCAATTATTCCTGAAAAAAGCATCATTAAAATCGGTTCAGTTTTTTTTGCGCCAAATGAGAAAAATCCTAAAAAAAATGACATAAAACTATCTATATCTGAACAAAATTGGTCCAGCCGTTCTCGAGTTTTGCGAGGTCATACTATTTTTTCGGTTAATTTTTCTATATATAGATTTGAAAACTAATGTAAGTTCAATACAGAAAAGTCTATGCATTATTCGTGGACTTTAAAGCTGCCTCTGACGAATAACCAAGCCTGCTTTTAATATACAAACTGCGTATGATAGGAATATCAACAAAAATCATGTATTTCGTTTATAAAGAGACCAGCTCTTTAACATGGACGGCTAAAGATATGTGCGACAAGTCTTATGCTTCATCGAGGACCAACAATACTTATTTAAATGATTTGGGGGGAATTAAATATCGACGAAATAAATAATTGGGTTTTTTTTATATGCTGACGACATACTTAGTACTATTTAGTCTGATGACATTGACATTTCACAGAGGATGACAAATAAGCTACAGATATACATACTTGTATTATGTTGTTATGATGTTACTTGAAAAGCACTTTAGAAATTTGTAGCCCACGTGGCTATTTATGCACTCTGGATTTAAAAGACGTTATAAATAATTTAAGGAATATAATTTAGATAAGGAAGTAATACTAATATTAAATGGGACAGGCAATGGTGGATGGAAAAATTTAGATGTGTTTTTTTTTTTTTTTGTGTTGCAATCAAATAATGAATATAAACTAATTAATAAATATAAAACCTTCAAAATTAAAGCACTTGACTACTGTAGTTCAATGCACTATAATAATAAATATAAATAATAATAATAATAAGTAAAGACGAAAAATGGTCAATTGCAATGGGCTACGTGGAAAACTACTGACTCTATGGTTCGGAACAAAAATTTTTATTTATAATTCTTGCTCATACGCTTGACGAGCTAATCAATTTATCCATTTCTTATTATCGAGATTATGCGGTTTTTCATGTGTTGTTTATTTTGATAATTGTTTTTTTTTTTTTTTGTATATTACCATTATCTTTATTTCTGTTATGAGCGGAACACATTTTGATTACAATAAAGTTTTTTCTATTCTAATTGTTTTTCTTGTTTATTTTTTAAGTTGATATTCAAGCATTTCTTCTTTTCATATAGTAATCAGGTTGGTAAGGAAATTCCAAGGGGCAATGTAGGAGCGTCACTCACCTCTTATTTATTGAGATATATGTATATGTATATAATAAGGGCTATTACATAAACTAATAAAACAAATATTATGATCATAGTGTATTTTTTGTATTATTATATGTTTTTCTGTAAAGTATAAAACTGTTTTTTTGAGTATTGAAAACAAAAAAATACAATAAAAACTCTATTATTATTAGTTTATCAAATTTATAAAATAACTTTTTCTAATAAAAACGCTGACTTCACTTTATTATTCAAGCATAAGATATAAATTTTTTTTTTTAATTGCTACGATTTATTGTGATCGTCAAGATCAAAACAGACACAAATCCCTCCGACTCTGAAAATCAGACTAACAAAATGCAGCTGCACTTACAAAATATATATTCAACTATTTTATTTGAACTATCAAAATCAAAGCATAAAAGAGAAAAGACATCAAAAAATAGGCAAAAACGGTAAAACAAAACAAATCAGATCAACTTTTTGTTGCTTTTTCGAACGGAATGAAGAAAACAGCAAAGCATTAAAATCTTGTTTTAAAATACAGATTATCAACTAAATGTTTGCAAAGTGAAAATTATCACAAAAACCTCATTTTCATAAAAAATTTAAATTGTAAAAAAGCAATACCTACTAATTTAGTTTTTAAAGATAAAAATATATCAGCTGCCTGATGATGGCACAAAATCTATTAAAATTTTGTAAATACTAAATTTTTGAATCCGATTGGAGCCATTTTTGCAATGTGTTTATGGGATATTTGCAACTGTTTTCCATTTGTGACCCGCATTACCAGCTTTTTATTATTAATTCACACCAGATTTTTAAATAGGGTTGTCATCTGGGACTAGAAGAAGTATTGTAGAGCAATTTAAATTTCAGATCGATGAAACAAAAAATAAAAAAGTTTTTTCCAATAAGAACTTGAATTGACTGTAACATATGTACCGCGCCTAAAACAGAAACTTATAGTGTAATTTCAGTTCAATAGTCCAAAAAAACAAAAAATTTTTTCTATTGTAATAAAAACCAGTATTTTAATGGGGGTTTGTATGGGAGGTACCCTCCCTAGCAATCCGATCAAACTAAAATTTCGACAGTATAAGTTTCCGATATATAGCCACCAACCATTTAAATTTCAAGATCGTAAGATTACTGGATCATATAGCTGCCATACAAACCAAAATGTTTCTTGTATGGGGAGCCCTTAAAGTTTTTGAAAATATTTTAGTTTTAGTATATTTTGCTAATCCGGATAGAATTGCATCTTCTGTGAGAATTTCAACTCTCTAGCTATTGCAGTTTATGAGATATGACTCATGATCGGAAGAACGGACGGACAACGAAGTCTCTGCAATAGCCTTACATATTACAGCTTAGACTACGAATATAAAAAGAAAGGAAAAACGAAAACATAAACAAAACAGCGTTTCTAAACAACCAAAATTATGTTTAATTTGATCAAGAATATATACTTTTTGTGGAGGTCAATTGATCAAGGATGGATCAACGCAATGGATTTAAATGTTGTCAGTTTTAGTAGGTTTTGATAGGGACACTGCCTAATGGGAGATGTCCGTTATAGGGATTGGTATGAGATCATAATCATGTAGCCAAGCCTAGCTAGGTGTATGTGATTTGTTATAAACTTTAAATAATTCAGTCTATTTAGGGAGCAATGGTACCTATATGAGATTAATGTATCATTCTGGATCTTGTTTTATGTAAATTTCAGCAATATGCAACGTTTATATGGGCAATTGATGAAGAAATTTTAATTATTGTTGATATTTGTGGTCAGTTCCTGTAATCACAAACATAATCGTTCCTCTAATTTGTGTATGCCTCTGGCATAAAATTCTTTGGGTTTATCTAGAAGCCACTTTCGATTTTTACTGCTTCTTTGGATCGAAAACGTCTTCCATGTACAGCAACTTTAAGTAGTCCAAACAATTGGAAGTCTGATTTGGCGAGGTTAATTTCAAGTAAACAATGCAGTCTGCTTAAAAGAAAAATGCAGTAATTAAAGTAATATTGAAATTTAAAAAAAAAAATTGCAGAAATAATTAATAGAAGAAATCTATACCTTTCACTTCGCTTTATATAAAAACAAAAAAAAAAAAAAACAATGTGAGTCGGATCCCACGGAAGATGTGTAAACCTATACTACTTGAAGAATTGTGTAAGTAGTCATGCGTTCACTATTTTTTTTTTTTGTCAATTTAAAGGATCTAAACTTTCAGTATTGGTTTATTTCCTATCGTTCGCAGAAACTGTTTAACACATTTAAATAATAACAGGATCATTTCTGTAAAGAGCATTCATTTCCCACTTATCCCTGCTTGTGGAATGACCATTCTCCCTTATAAAATGTGTAGTGAGCAGAAAATTGAGCCAGGGTGACATTTTCTAACTCGGCAGGACGTTTTTGATACTAATCAAATATATTTTCCTTCCAAATATATCATGAAGCGCCACGTATGTCTGCCCTTTCCAATTCTGCGTTTGTCTTCCGTACTCGTTCACGTTCTGTCGGCCATGCAGTTGGGATGTGAATAATTTTCACTGAGCTGTGTAACATGGGCTGACGCAATAAATACCAAGCTGCTTCTTGGCTTGTTAGCCCCACGGATTTAACATATAAATGGCAAGCTGTCTCGTTATTTCAATTATATCGAAATCTGGATGTTCATCCATGGTTTTAAGAATATTTTGTTGCAGATTGCTTATTCCCCTGTTTGTTTTATTGACGTATTCGACAACATAAGCTGCACAAGAATATTCTTCTGTGATGAATTGCAAGTCCATGTTGGAACGCAGTAAATTATATATGAAAGGATTATAAGGGTTAACCCATTTTTCATAGGTTTCTCGTTGTAGGAAAACCATAGGTCTAGTGATTCCAGATGTAAGTATCTGCAAGTATGTATCATTGCATGAGATATTGTGAGCCCCTAAGAAGTCATCAATATTTTCGTAATCGTTTTCTTCGAGTGACTTCCACAGTTTAATGACAGGAAAGTCAATAATAGAGATTTCATTTTTTTTTTTCAAAGTATATAAATTTTTTTTCGATTTTTGCACCAATACACATATACCTTACATCGATTTCATCTTACTCTGTTTTACATCTGTATTGTGAAACGAGATTTTTACCCCCGAGCCGAAAGATGTTTACACATCAAAACAAATTTCAGTTCTATAACACAAAAAACAAAGTAGTTGATCTAAGAGGATTTGAGTTTGTATGGAATCCAGGAATTGTAAAGTCTTGAAATTTACACATTAGGTGGTTAGAAGTGTCAAAATTTCAGTTCGATATTATGAAAAACAATAAAGTTTTTCTAAGAAGAACCTTAATTTAAATGGGAGGCTTTTATGGGAGGCAGCGAGTCGCCGCATACGTTCATCGGTTTTTGTTACTTAAGCACATAGATCTACCTCACTCTAAAGGAGAACTAACTATTGACGGCACTATAAGTGGCACACATTTACTCGTCATATGTATTCAGGTGCAGGTGCATTTTGATGAATGCAGATCGCTAAAAACCAAAGGAGAACTCTCGTGCAAGCAAGCTCCAATCGCTTACCCAATATTTGATTCAAAAGCGTTACTTCGAGTAGATGACAGTCATCCATTATTATTGCCAAAATACTATCCAGTTACAAAATCAATCATCGAGTTTTGCTACCGTAAATTTTTGCAGGCTGTGCCACAGAGGCTTCTCGCAGCTTGTCACGCTTACTTGACAGCTTGTGTAAATAAACGTGTACGTTTTTTTCGCATAAGGCGAAAGATCTCTGAGCACATTATGGCACCGTTGCCTCCAGATCGTATTCAGCCGAATCGCCCATGTTAGATAACTGGGGAATACTTTTTTGGATCTAGTTATTATAAATTAGATGTTAGAAATAGGTTTCCAGTTAAATGCTACATCTCCCTCTTTGTGTGCTTTCCTAAAAAGGCAGCAGGAAGTCGTGTCGGACCTCGCAGCTGCTTTGAAACAATACAGCAGTTTGAGGGGCAAACCAGACGGTGCAAAAAAGTTTGTGGGAGCAGTATTAGCATTATTTCGCGCTCGCTAAATTTTGGCAGTTAGTGGGATGCTGCTGTAAAAGTTGTAAAATATAATTTTTATCGTTATGTTGGCAAATCAGTTTTAGTTCGAAACGAAAGTAAGAAGTTGGGTGCCGAGAGTCTTCAAATTGGAGCATAAATGTGAATGAAATGCAGTGCCTGGGCATTATTCATCATAATCCTAACGAATAGCTACATCGATTTGTTGGACTTAAAAGGAATAATCCTTATTCATAGCCTTAAAAAAAGAAAATTTATAACAAGTTCATATATATCAGTATGCAGTATTATTGGATTGGCTGAACGACTTAATACGACTAACAAATGGGCAACCGCATTGAAAAAAATTGATGGTTTCTTGCTCCATTATTTGTCATGCTTCGGATGTCTGTTTCCAATTATAGAATTCACGGAGAAGTTGCAACTTTCCCGGCATCTCTAAAAGTGTAAAGGATTAACACAATTGTATTTTAAGCTATTGTGAAAATGTTTTATTCATAAAATTGTTTTACATAGTTTCTTTATAATTTATATATAAATTTTGTTATAATTTCTTGTGTAGGGTATTTTATGTTAATTAAATTTTTAATTAATTAGTGTTATTTATTTACGTTTATTTTTATTTCTAATTATATATTGATTTTCTTATTTTTATTATTTTAATTTTAAAATTCTTTAATATCTAAAATTTTTTGAGTTTCTTTATTGAAGTTTTAATAAATTTTAATTAGCTTATTTCAATTAAGTTAATTGATTATTTCTTTTTAAATAAATGTTTAAAGCTTTTCTTATTAATTTTAATTTGTGTCGATGATAAAAACTAATTAGATTTTAATTTAATTAAAATAATTTTCTCAAATAATCTTCATACTAAAGTCTAAATTATTATTATCACTTTGCTTGATGATGTTTGTCAAGCATTAAAGGGCAATGTGTTAGTAACATGACGAATTTAATTACAATATATTGTTTATTGCACTAGTCCTGTGCTAAAATTGTTGAAAATAAGTTTTTAATATTCCAAGCAGATATTACAGTATCAGATTAGTCATATTTGTCCAATTAATGAATTTATTTTGAAGTCGCTAAACAAAAATATATACATGTATTAGTAAAATGACATAAGTTGTTCTTCTATTTGTTTATCAATCTTTATCCTATAAAATTGATTACGTTTTATTTAACATTCGGTTTTCATAAAATTTAATAGTTTTATTATACAAAATAAAATTCACTTTACAGAATTAAGAAACCATACCGAAAATTAATTCAATAACTTTGATCTATTGAGTATTATACTTAAATTGTCTGATGATGTCACATACAATTTGTTTTGCATTACTGTTCTGTTTGCTCGGACAAAGTGCCGTGCATTATATTCTCATTGTACTGATGGCAAAGATTATGAATATTGTATAACTGAACAAATCTCTTACGAAATCGTGCCCCTGTCTGAGCTTTCAATTCTCGAGATGCCCAACAACATATGTTGCGTTATTTTTTGTTTGTTGGATATTCCAAGATAACAAACAATTATGTATTGGGTGGTGAGGGATTTGTCTTGTCTTTACAATATTCATAGTCTTTGCTTATGGTCTTCTTTAACAATAACTGTATTTGGAACAGAATTTGACCATCGAAATCACATCACAAAACATCTTTCAAATAGTTTAAACTATTATATTTTCTATGGTGTAATCTATTGTAAACTGAAATGAACGAAAGACTAAAATGTATAAAATTGTCGGTGAATTTGTCGATTTCTGCAACATACAGAAAGTCCGAAGGGGCCATCATGACATTTAGTTCTTAGGATTCCGTATCCAAACGAAATCCTATTACATAACTAGCCACCGCTTTCAGTCCGTCCGCCTGCGGGCTGTATCTCATGAACCGTAATATGTAGACAGTTTAAATTTGCATAGAATGTGCATTTCTATTGTCGCTATAATAACAAATAATAAAAATAAAGTTAAAAACTAAAAAGCGGTTCCATACCAGAAATGTTGGCTCCAATATGTACTGCCCACAGTTTGCAGTGTTATGTTGTCTCTCTTTTAAATCTTATACGAGTGCGAGTCTGACTCGCACTTTGGCCAATGTTTTATACGAGTATTACATATTAAACTAAAGATGGGAATATCTTATTTCATTCCAAAGGTAGAAAAATCTATGTAGCATATATATATATATATATGTGTGTGTGTTTATACTTTTGATGACATTTATATTAACTAGTCCCCCAGTTAGTGAGTTGAGATTTTGAGTAAGAAAGTCACAATATTCGAACATATTTGAATTCAGTTGGCCCACATTCTATTGTTAATAACAAAGGCACATATCCTTTCTATATGTTTTCTTTTCAGAAAAAAAATTTTCATATTAAATCCATCGGACCCTTTAAAACCCAAACCCAAAGCTTTAAAACTCGTTTAAAAAAATCGTATATATAGTATAAGTATACCGATAACCTTCGATGGAACATACGAGGTGTGACAATTAAGTAACGGGACTGAGTATACCACAGTCGTCTGTCTTTAGCTTTAAGAGTGGGGATGGATGGTGAGTGACCTTGATTCCTACTGCGCAGAATCCACTTGATCCCGCCTCTCTGTCTAGTCTAGTTTGCTTTTAAACCTAGTTTGAGTAAAGTGTTGTGTAATAGAAGTGCCGGAAAAATGATTAGTTTAAAAATCGAGCAGCGAATTAATTTAAAATTTCTCGTAAAATTAAAAAAACCTCCAAGTGAGTGTTTTCAATTGCTAAAAAATGTGTTTGGTGATGACTGCATGTCACGTACTAGAATTTTCGAATGGCACAAACGATTTTCTGAGGGCCGGGAAGAAGTTGATGATGAGGAACGGACTGGACGCCCTGTGACATCAAGAATTGCAGAAAACGTTCAAAAAATTAATGAAATTGTTCGGAAATACTACATTGAGGTCCTAGAGAAGCTGAGAGAAAAAGTGCGAAAGAAAAGACCAGACCTGTGGAACAACAAATCCTGGATTCTGCATCAGGACAACGCGCCAGCGCACAATGCACTCTCTGTGAAGCAGTTCTTAGCGAAAAAATCAATTACCGTGCTCGAACACCCACCGTATTCACCAGATCTCGCTCCCTGCGACTTCTACCTGTTCCCCAAAATCAAAAGTTCGTTGAAGGGAACACGTTTTGAGTCGGTTGAAGAGGTAAAAGCAAAAACGGCAGACCTGCTAAGGAGTCTAACACTTAGTGACTTTCAGCACTGCTTTAACCAGTGGAAAACTCGCATGCAGCAGTGTATAGATAGGGAAGGGGAGTATGTTGAAGGAGATTAATTGTTATTTGTAATAAGTTTTCAATAAAGTATGTTTTACAGACCAGTCCCGTTACTTAATTGTCACACCTCGTATATGTGTGTGTGTGTGTGTTTATACTTTTGATGACATTTATATTAACTAGTCCCCCAGTTAGTGAGTTGAGATTTTGAGTAAGAAAGTCACAATATTCGAACATATTTGAATTCAGTTGGCCAACATTCTATTGTTAATAACGAAGACACATATCCTTTCTATATGTTTTCTTTTCAGAAAAAAAATTTTCATATTAAATCCATCGGACCCTATAAAACCCAAACCCAAAGCTTTAAAACCCGTTTAAAAAAATCGTATATATAGTATAAGTATACCGATAACCTTCGATGGAACATACATATGTAAAGTAAAGAAATTTCACTAAATAGAGATTTAGAAAATTTGTAAAAGGTTTCATTGATTTGATTGACAAAAATTATTGTAAAAGCTTAGTCTAACTTTTATAATATTTATAGCACAACTATAAAATTTCAAAAGATGACTTATGGGAAATAAATTTCTATGCAATAGTTTTATTTGTATCTTTTGTGTGGGAGTGTCTATGTAACGTTCCTGGATGTTTGATAGAACCAAATATGTATTTGGATTTCGCTGCTTCTGTTTGATAGTAGTATGTTATTTCATTTTATATTTTAATACACTTACTATATATTTTGTTATTTTATTTAACATACATATTGGACATGGCACATACCTATGTTGATATTAAATGAGTTATTTTTATTTAGTTAATTTTTTTATTTTATTATAATTAAACGCGCCACTTTGTTGTATTCTATTTGTATGAAGTTCTAAGTATTTTATTATTGTTATTCAATTTTTTTATTTTGTATTTTGGTACATCGTAAACTCTTTGCTTGAGCTTTCATCATTTTTGGTCAATCAGGCTAGCGTTGTTAGTTATTTCTATATAAATTTATGTCTTCTTATATAGAGGTATGTTTTTTTTGTTTTTTGTTTTAATTTCATTTATTGTTATTGTTACATTTCTATATGTCCATATTGTTAAGCAATTTTATAATTTTTAATATAAGTATTTTACAATTTGATTAATTTTTTTGTATATTTTCACAGCCGTCATCATTTGCATATTTTTTTGTTATTGTTTTTGGTTTTGGATTGAAACATTAAACACAAAGCAACAACAAATTTTCGCAATTCTTTTTCTATTTATCTTTGATTTTCATTTATTTATTTATATATTTATTAATTTATTATTATTATTTTTATTATTTAAACTGGTCCGACTATATACCATGTTAGCATATCTTCATAACTAACTAGCCTACAAACATTTCCTTGTACTCGTTTATGTCTTATTCATATCAACTTTTGCTCATTATTATTTTTTTATTATTTATTTTATAATTTAATTTTTTTTGTGTCTTTGTTTTAATTAATAATATTTAAAGCTTAAGTTTTTAGTTTGTTCAGATGATTTTGATTTGTTTTTGTTGTCGTTTTTTTTTTTCAATTGTACAATATTTTTAAAATGTGTCTCTATTTTATATTAATAATTTTTTTTTCTAAAGGATTTGTAATGTTCTGTAATATTAAGATATAGAATAGATACATTATTTTTTATATTTAGTATTGTAAGTTTCATATCGATTATCTCTACTTAATTTTTAATTGGCATTAATTTTGATTTTATTGATTTTTATTTGTATATTCTATATACATTTTAATTTATTACAAAAAAAAGTATTTAGCATTTCACAATTTCAATATTTCATTCAGTACAAAATATGATAATAGGACACCTTTCTAGACTATGTAAGTATTCTTATATTGTACATTGCACACATAGTGTGAATCATTTGGGCCTACTAATATACAAGTGTAGCAATAATTATTGTTATTACGATCTAACCAGGTTTGTATGTTGTTAAGGAA
Organism: Amiota minor; assembly: GCA_037043295.1. Taxonomy (NCBI): domain Eukaryota; kingdom Metazoa; phylum Arthropoda; class Insecta; order Diptera; family Drosophilidae; genus Amiota; species Amiota minor. Next base: position 14,361 of record JBAMAW010001196.1, read on the forward strand.
ATTCAAAAAGATTGTGGACACAGATTTTGTTTTGCAAAGATAATATTCTCAATATACTAAGTACTATGAGAATTCCTCGATTACTGGATAGATATTGAAAAGAGTATAAAAAGAAAGTGAACTCATTGTTTTTACTTGTGTTTAGCACATAAATATACTTATTTGAAATTGTGTCCATATTATTGTATTTTGTACTAACAAACTATCAAATATACCTTTTTAATTTAAACACTACTATTGAGATTTGTACTTAGTAAATGTTTTGTAAATAAATACAATATGTATTTTGAATTTTGCTTCATTGCCTTTGAATTTGTATTACAGGTTTAAGTTAAAATCAATGAAATCCAATAAATGTGAAAGATCTATGCTAAAGGGCAGCATTATGTGTACCATACATAATATTGTATGTACATTCATACATAGGTAAAGAAGTGTGTAGAAGTTTAAAATGTCGTTTTTCTCTCAAAAGATGGCGGGCGCACAAAGCTAGTTAAACCCAAAGTTTTATATTATAGATATGGTCATCCGTGATATTTGTTTGTTTGTTTACTGGTTAGTACCATACTTCTTTCCTGTGGCTAACATGTCGACAATTGAGACCAATATAGAGCATTTGTGGCACATGTTAATTTTCTTCTTTAATCAAAGCAAAAAGTCATCAGAAAGCATCAAATTTTTGTGAAAACTTACGGGGAAATTGTTCTAACCGTCAAGATTTATGAACTCTGGTTTCAACGATTCAAAAGTGGTGATTTCAATGTGAATGACAGAAAGATCGCTAAAATAGTTCAAAAAAGATGTCGAATTATTTTGATTATTCGATGCAGACGATAAATAGACACAACAAATGATGGCAGAGTTATTGATTGTCACTCAGAAACCCGTTTCCGATCACCTGAGGGCTATAGGATAGATATGCGAATGGTTCAAAAATTGGTTCCACACGAACTGAGCGAATGACAGATGGAAAAGGAAAAACTGTGTGCGAAATGCTGCTTTAACACCACGAAATCAAGAGAGTTCTGTATCGGGTGGAAACTGGCGATGAAAAAGGGATTTAATTTAAGAATCCCAAATGCAAAATATCATGGGTAACGTCAGGACAACCATCAAACATCGAGGAATGGGTGTTAAGTAATACGAGTTTTTAAAGCTTAGTGTTCAGTTAATACCCACCGCTACAAACAGTAAATGATCATGCGTTGATCGAAAATTTGCCACAATGGGCCAGAAGACATTTTGCACCACGACAACGCTCGTGCACATTTGGCCAATCTGGTCAAATACACTATTTTCCCCTTGCCTCCTTCAGCTTACCATTTGTTTTCATCGATGGAACACGCACCAGCTGAGCAATGAAGTCGAAGAATGGCTTGAAGCATTCTTTTCGAAATCGTGGGCCGATATTTGGAATAAAAAATCTCTTGCTATTATTTCTAAATTATTCTATATTTTTTTTTTTTAAGGAAAAGAAAAAGCGACATTTTAAATTTCTACACCGGTATATGTTCTTATGAATAGACTAGGCATAGATGCACTTATACTAAGTATGAAGTTTTCATGCTTTGCATGTAGTGATTTTTGTTTGAATTTACAATATATTGTACAATTGATAGATATTTAAGACATCATCAACTACAGTAAGTTTTCTTGATCAGTTCAAGTGAGGTTGAGAATGATGGATTTAGATTTCCAAAAACTATACATTCTAGATAGATCTAAATTCGATAAGCAATCACTCCACATTCTCTATATAAGAAAATCACAGCTGACAGTATCATAGGGTTTTTGGTCTTTCTTAAAACTTTCTCTGGATTCCACCCATCATTATCATAGTAACCTAAAGCTATCATAATACTACAAGTGTGTTATACCTAATAAACCCCCTCAGCTTGGACTGATAAAGTTTCTTTCCTTGGTTCATCTACAATATATCATTCTTTTAAATAGAGTACAGGTGTCCACCAATATGCCATGTACTTAACAAAGTATTGTAGTACTTTATGTACTTTGCATTCTGTGTATATTTCTGAGAATTTATTTCAATATATATATTCTTTTTTTTTTTTCATTGTTCATAAATATTTAAACACCACAGATTTTTAAAATGATTTCTAAAATCTTGTATGTATGTTAACATATCTATGGTTTGTAGCGTTCCAGACCCAAAAGATATCAAAAGGAATCCTATTGCAGAGACTTCGTTGTCCGTCTGTCCGTCCATGCGCTCATACCTCAAAAACCGCATTAGCTAGAGAGGTGAAATTTTCACAGAATGTGTAGTTCTATTCGGGCATCAGCAACAAATACTAAAACTAAAATATATTCGAAAACATACAGGGGTCCTCATACAAGAAATTTTTTGGTTTATATAGCAGCTATACGATGGCTGGCTATACATCAGAAACTTATATTGCCGAAATTTCAGTTTGATTGGATTACTAAGGAAGGTACCTTCCATACAAACCCCCATTAAAATTCAGGTTCATAGTAGAAAAACTTTTTTGTTTTTTGTTCTATCGAACTGTTTCTGATATAGTACATCTGTTGGAATCAGACAAATCGGCCAACTAGAAGGGATACCTCGCATACAAACCCCTTTCTGGTACGACACCCTCCGTGTACGAGTCTGACTCACACTTGGCCCATTTTGATTATTCTTTTGTTTGTAATATTTTATTGTTATTTTTCAAAAATATGTATATAAATTTCCATTAAATTAAATTGCAAATAAATTATGGCTTAGAAAGAGGAATTCGAATTTAAATGATGATTATTTTTCTGGTACTTTCCATTCTTATTTATAATACTTATTGGGACTATGCATTAATTTTAAAGGTTGCACACAGATGGCGTTATTTACAACAGTATCGCATCTGGCAATACTGTAACTATATTCATGTCAAAGCCTCATCATTAGGCTTTGTTTACCAGAAGCCGGAATTTTGGAGAAACGGAATCCGGAAATTGAAAGAAAGATGGGAAAAGGTTGTGGCTAGCGACGGACAGTACTTTGAATGATGTATCAATCCATTTTGAAATCGAAATAAAGCCCCATTTTTGGTGAAAAAACCTTTAAAATTAATGCATAGTCCCAATACAATAATTTTATTTTTTATTATTTGGGGATTTGGAAATTGAAAAAAAAAAAATTATTTAATTTCAAAATGATCATGTTGTTCTCAAATTTGATAGAACTTTGAATGTCGCTTGTAAGTATTTGATTAGATTATTATTTGTAATTTTTATTTATTTAATTATTTCTTAAGAATAAAAACTACATTAAATTTGAAACTTTTATTTGTTATTATTATTGTTATTGTTTTGTATTGTTATTGTTGTTGTTGTTGTTGTTGTTGTAAATACGATTCTGCGTACATTATCTAAATTAGCACCAATTATAATAATTTCATTGTTTATATAGAATAGAATTTCGAGATATGTTTGCTTTACTACTTACGAATTTCTTCAGTGATTTAATAATTTTTTGTTTAATTTTACATACTAAACGATTTAAGATTTACAAAAAAAAAACTTAGAATAATTTTTGTGTTCTCTTAATTTGTATAATTTTATTTAGGTTGATTTTGTTATAATAAATTTAAATTATTAAATATTTTAAAGAAATTTGATTCCTTTTTTTTTGTTTTTCTTTTTGCATTAAAAGTGAAAAAGAAAGGGTGAACAAAGTGAGAAAAAGGGAGAGTGTGTGTGTGTGTGTGTGTGTGTGTGTGTGGTTTAATTGTAGTATTCTCATTGTGTGTGTGAGTGTGTGTGTGTGTGTGTGTGTGTGTGTTTTTTTTTTCAAATTGGTAGAAAAGCATCGAATGCCAGCCGGTTCTACAACCGAGTGCGGGACTTCAACCCGCTAAAAACTACCCCCGTGTCCTAATGTCCCCCCGGAACTGTTCTTTAATATTTCGTCGGAAGGGAAAAGGTGGAGCATCATTGCTCAAAAGTCTGTCTGTCCCATGTTTTGTGGGTCTCCTCGTGTACTGTTTGTCAGTAGGTCGTTCCTACACGTCAGCGAACTAAAAAATCAGTCCGGGACACCTAATGCCAAACGATTATTTCGTTCACGCAATCGTTCAGCGGCTCTATCACGTTCCAGAGTGCGGAGAGTACTCATTATAGCAAACATAGCAGATTTCACTGTTTTGTGTGTGTGTGTGTGTGTGTGTGTGTGTGAAAGAGAGAGAGAGAGAGAGAGAGAGTGAAAAAAATAAAGAGAAAGAGGGAGATAAATTTTAAATAATACAAAAGCATACAATGATTGACTTTTTATCATCATTTTAACATTAAGATATAAAAGGAAAATTATTTATTATATTCATTTGAATTATCCTGCATGTATCCTTGGAAATAAGAGGCGTCAACAATTGAACAAATAAAAAGAAATGTAAAGGATGTGGGCTCATTCTAGTAGTGTAGTAGCTCATATTTTATTGTATTGTTTGGCACGAAGTTTCTTAAAAAATATATTTGCTATATTTTGCACTTGAGACATCACAATCACAATTCAAACCAATCCAGTTACCAAAACTAATTCACCCGATTCCATAATGGTGACTTCTTTTATGGAAGCAAAAGACCGCAATGTACCTCGGATATTACAATATTTACAGTTATTGCTTCTAGTTAGGTAAGAATATTCAATATGAGAATATTTGGACCCTTGGGACAAACAAACCCTATGATTACTAGAAGGGGTACCTCCCATACAAACCCAAATTGAAATTCATGTTCTTATTAAATAATAAATTTTGATATTTGTCTTATCAAATTGAAATTTAGACAATTTATATTCATGAAATATGTGAATTTTTTTTTTTCTTTTGGTGCTTTGAAATCAGGTGGAGGTACCAGATACAAATGATGATCTTGATGATTCCTCAATTTTTAAAATGGAGGAGAATGCACTTGGCGGTACACCATATTCTAGAGCTTCTTCCTTTTTCTTTGATCCGCTTTCTACTTTTCCTATTAATTTAATTTTTCCTTCTTTCGAAAGAGATCCAGTTTTTAGTACATTGCGACTGAAAATATGACAGAACATATACAGAACCAGGAAACAGATATGTAAGGTTGCATTAAGCAACTAAAACAGAATTCAGGGTTTCGCTACAAAATCAGAAACAAGTACTGTACTTTTGACTTCCTTCTGGTGTCGGAAGTAGTATGAATTTCAGAAATTTGTAATTGTCGTTTATTTCTCTTTTCATGTTTTATACTTATATTTCTTATTATACTCTTCACGGGAGTGATTAGTATTATAAGTTTGTTATGAAGTTTGTAACAGGCTGAAGGAGACAAAAAAACCACATAAAGTATATATATTCATGTTCACATCGATTAGACGAATTGATTAAGACACGTCCGTCCGTCCGTCTGTATGTATGCAATCTAGTCCCTCAGTTTTTTAGCTAGAGAGCTGAAATTTTGCACGAACCTTTCGTTTTACCATACGCAGAACATTTTTCGGAACCACCTGAATCGGACCTCTAGGGGTACTTCCCATACAATCCACCCATCTGTTTGTTTTTTGTCCTATGGAACTGAAACTTGGACACTATCAGTTTACAATATAAGCGCAGTACATTCGATGGAACCAGCCGGATCGGACGATTAAGTAGGGTACCTCCCATACAAATCCCGTGAAGAGTATTTCATCTTCGGCATAGTCGAAGATAACCTTCTTTCTAGTTTTATTTTATTTGCGTTTTGTCCAAAAATAGCAAAAAATGATGAAAAAAGGCAAAACAGTTTATTCAAAAAAAAATTTATATTTATATATATATATATATGGCTATTTTTGTTCCTGTTCCTGATATAACTACTCCTGTTCCCGATATATCTACTCCAGAAAAACAGAAATATAACTTAAAATACATTATTTGTTAACGTTACAGGATCTGTTTCTGTTTTATGTGGCAACAGCTCTTTTTACAAAGAGAGACTTCCTCGTATAATATAATACAAAAACAAAAACGTGTCTATGAGTTTGAACGTATTAAAAAACACATGAGTTAATGAAACGACGAGCACCCAAATAGGGATTTTCCCAATAAATTCGACTCAAGTTTGCAGCTATAAATTTTTATACTCTTCACGCAGAGAGTTGTAGTATATTATAAGTTTATCATAAAGTTTGTAACACACAAAATGAGACATCGGAGACACCATAAAGTATATACAATATATTTTCGATTAGCTAGACGGCACGAGTTGGTTTTGGTCTTATCAGTCTGTCCGTTTGCATGTAAGCAAACTAGTCCGTCAGTTTTTAAGCTAAGGCTGAAATTTTGCACGAAGACGCTGTACAGGGCTACATACATACATTCCATAAAAAACCAAATTCAAATTCATGTTCGTATTATTACTATTATTTGCCAAGTAAGTGACCCATATTCTCCAACCATGTAAATTTCAAGATCATAGGATTACTGTTATATTATGGAAGTTTGACTGTGTTGAATTAATAAAACAAGTAAAAGGAAGGTTAACGTCACCCATGCCAAAGTTGATATACTCTCTACATAGCCCTCCTATGATTCAGAAATATATGATTATTGATTTGATTTATGTTTAGAGTATAAACAGTACACATGCAATGTTTCAAAACTGAGATCGAAATATTTGTATAGGAGCTTTACGATCCTAAGGTCTTGAAATTTACATGTAAATGAATATGGATCAGACTGCTGGACCAATTTTGATGATTTATTTTGTTGTGCTCATGGAGTTACCAGTCAGGTTATTTGCTACATTACCTATATGGTTCATTCACATAAATTATTGATTACACATTTTACAACAAAGCTTTTTAGAAGAAACACCCAATTAACGCATAGGAGGTGTAGCAACACGTGCGCTGTGTAATGCTACAGGAACATAAATTTGAATTTGGGAGCTATGCGCTCCAATAAATCTAGGTAGTACAGAAACAATAAAAGTTTTTCTAATAAGAAACTGAATTTTTATAGGTGGTTTGTATGGGAAGTACCCTTTCTAGTAATCATAGGGTTTGTTTGTCCCAAGGGTCCAAATATTCTCATATTGAATATTCTTACCTAACTAGAAGCAATAACTGTAAATATTGTAATAGGTACTTTGCGGTCTTTTGCTTCCATGAAAGAAGTCACCATTATGGAATCGGGTGAATTAGTTTAGGTAACTGGATTGGTTTGAATTGTGATTGTGATGTAAGGGGTTCCGACAAAAATCCTGCGCCAAATAAAAATGAAAATTCGTACGAAATTGCGGCTCTCTAGCTCAAAAACTGAGAAACTAGTTTCATACACACAGATGTACAGACGGACATGGCCTAATCAACTCGTCTCGTCGAGCTGTTCAAGAATATACAATACGAGGTTTATTCAAAAAGTATCGCTAGTCTCGAATTTCCGTGGGTTACGTATATTCGATTTTCTTGTAGCGTTATGTTGGTACACAAGGTCAGCCATTGTTCAGTTCATTTTTGACAGCTGCTTTTCTTACATGTGTTTTGGCTCGTCTTTGATTTTTTTCTATTCCAAAAAAAATAGATCAAATGGACTCTGACCGCGACGACTCAGAGCGTCGTAACTGGTGATGAATCGTGGGTTTATGGTTATGACGTGGAAACCAAAACCGAATCATCCCAAAGGAAGCTGCCTCAAGAGCCCACAACGAAAAAAGCGCGGCAAGTTAGGTCGAATGTGAAGGTTTTAGGTTTTGCTTACAGTTTTCTTCGATAGCATGAGCTTGGTACAGGGTAGAACGGTCAATAAGGAATACTACCTGCGAGTTATGCGCAATTTGCGCGAAGCAATCCACCAGAAACGCCCGGATTTGTGGAAAAACAAAAATTGGCTTTTGCACCAAGATAACGCCCCTGCTCACACATCGTTGCATGTGCGCGAATTTTTGGACAAAACCAACACACTAATAAAGCCGCAGCCACCGTATTCCCCAGATCTGGCCCCCTGTGACTTTTTCTTGTTCACGAAACTGAAGAGGCCCATGAGTGGACGACGCTACGCTACGATTGAGGAGATAAAGACGACATCGAAGAAGGAGCTGAACAAGATCACAAAAAATGATTTCTTGAAGCGCTTCGAGTATTGGAAAAAACGTTGTCACAAGTATATAATATCTGGTGAGGATTACTTTCAAGGGGGTCAAAATAGATATTGATGAATAAAAAAATACTTTTTGAAAAAACACAAAATTCGTGATACTTTTTGAACAGACCTCGTATATACTTTATGGGGTCTCCAAAGCCTCCTTCTGTCTGTTACAAACTTCATGACAAACACGTACAGTACTATTTTATATGTGAAGAGTACAAGTATAATAATTAAATGCAAAAACGTCTAAGGTTGTCGGTTTTGAACTGGAATACGCCCACATCCAATTATAAATTTTATTGAATATATTTTTTTTTACTTTATTGTTCCAATAAATTGATTTGATAGGATTGATTTGGATTGGATTCGTTGACGCTACTTTTTATACTTTTTATTTTTACTTCATATTTTAGATTTACATAGTTTTTTATTTTTTTATTTTTTTTTTTTGTGTTTTTTAATCTTCTTTTATTTGTAATTAAATTTTTAGTAGTATAGATTTTTTTCTTATAGATTTTTGTGTTTTGAGTTTTGTAGTACTTGATAATCATTATACAATAGTCAACAGTTTTTTAAAATAATTTTTATTTTTTATTTTTTTTTTTTATTTATACATAATATTCATAATTCATATGTCATTATTATTAATATTTTCTTTTTATTAAAATTATTATTATAAATAAAAATATTGTATTCATTTGTTCGTTCGTATTCACTTTAATTTTCATTCATAAGCATTTTTCTTTATATTTTATCTTGTATAATTTTCTATATCATTTTCCCCCATTAACTTCATCATGTTTGTGTGTATATGTATTGTATCTATGTATGTATGTATATAGAAGATTTATCCAAATAATTTTTAATAATTTAAAATATAACTAATGCATCATTTTGTTGTTGTTCTTGTTTTTAATTTAATACAATAATTGATTATGAATAAATGTATATGTAACTAAATTAATATACATACTTTTATTTCATTTCTGTTAGAGGTTTTCTGGGTTTACATAGTACATACAATATAATGTAATAATATTTGTAATGATATACTTGATCTACATATGTATAACATTTAGTATTTAGATATATTGTATGTCATAAACATATATTTGTCGATTTGTGTAGATCATGAAATGCATGTTGTATATGATAAATCGTGTATATAGTATAGTATAGTATAGTATAATTTACTCCCGATCACAATATTAATTTTTGTCTTTTATTGAAAATAGGTTTTTTTTTTTTTTGTTTTTTGTATTTGGTTTTGTAATTAAAAATCCAATTTCATGGGTTCTACTTATAGTTGATTTTGGACGTTGCATTGTAAATATGTTTGTGGTTTATTATTGTTAAGGTTAAGTTCTACAAGTTGTTTTGGGTGAACGACAAGTATAATTTGCAGTAATTCGAGTCACATTACGCTTTTGTTAATTCATTAAATAATTTCTTATTTATTTATTAATTGAAGTTTAAATTATCTAATATGGGTAAGATATACAGTGTATCTCAGGGTGTGTCAGTATATTTAAGAAATTGAAAACCTATAGATTATTATAAAGTTGAATTTGGTTGATTTCATTGTTTCTTTTTTGTTTTTTTTTTTTTTTTTTTTTTGTTAAACAGAATTTCATTATTTTATTATTTTGCAAGAAGAATTTGATCGTAATCATTTGCTTGGTTTTTGGTTTTTTTTATTGATATTTTACAGCACTGCATTTTTATGTTGTCGTCTAACACTTTCTTATTGTTGCTGAAGTAGTTGCAATGTTGGGATTTGTTTGAAGTTATAAATTATTGAAGATGGTATTACCGAGGTAACTGAGCACTACAGCAATGGGTGTAAAGGACGACGAAACCGTCAAATGGTTTGCGGTACTATTGCCCGCAAGGATTTCAGCACGTTTACGCATACGTTCCTGTTGGAAAGAAAGAAAAATAAACAATTTAATGAAGGAAATAAATGGATACTCCGACTGCCAGGTAAGTAGCAGAGACAATATTTATACCTTGCAATCTTAATATCTACAGTTCCTGTACTTAACCTCATCGTGAATTTAAACCAATCAAGACTCGATTCTTTGTCGAATCGACACTAAATTCAAATACTCTAAAATATTGAAAAATATACAATACTAGTAAGCCCAGCATTCTCAAAAGAAAACACAAGAATTTCAATTAAGTATATCTTATCTACTGTAATGCTCTATGATACACAACATTTTTAGTTTTTTTATCTTTCGTAAAAATTAACACAAGAACCTGCACCATACATGGCAATGGGAAAACACAGGATATTCTAAATTATTTCCACACATTCCTAAAGACTTGCCTTGCTCTTCATTGATTGTCATTCTAAATGCACGACGAACAGGAAATTAAAGACGCTTGAATTGAAATGCGAAATCGGTTGGAATCATTGGTATACGTGAAATCAAAACATCATGATCTTTGAATTTCCCTTTTAAAATACTTGCTTCAATGATATTGTTCATCAACTTGTTGTTGCCTGTTCCAAATTACGAAGCATTATAATCGGTACTCCAACTGTAAATTGCAAATTGTATGGCGGCAGTCCAGGCAAATCTAGTGAATTCAAAACTTCGATTGTATAATTCACTACATTATTTTCATTCGTAACGGTGTCCACTGACTTCTACGAAATCAATTCACTTGGAACTTTGAATTGAACGGCCGAATTTAATTCGTTGACGTCCCATTTTTGCCTGTCAAAATTGCTCTTTCATTCAACCAGACACGATTTTCTATAATTTTGAGGTATGTTTGGAAAAACACGTTCAATTAAATCTTCCTTGGATTCGGTGAAATGACAAAAATCGTTTGGTAACTTTATGAACCCAATATCAACAAGTGGTATTTTTGCAATATCTTCAACAAACTGATTGGAAACCTGAGTTGAAGGATCATTTTGCTGTTCAACACGAACATTCGTAGTAAGTCTCAATATGCAATGCGACGCCGAAAGAATTCGAGTGAATTTGTGCTCTCACGTCAGACTCAGTCGCACAACATTTACACAAAGAGGAATGAATTGAATGAGTAGAATGAGAGGTTGTTTTCGAATTAATTCGAATGCATTCACTTTTTTTTGTTTTGCATAAGACCAAAAGGTTGTTATTGTTGTGCTGTGCGTAAAGAAAAGAAGAAAGAAAACAACAACTACGCATATACATACACACAACCACTTACAGACTCGTTTGCGTCTTTTTATCCGCTCATTTCCTTGTACGACTGCGCGCTTCACTCAAATCAAACGAAATGAAAGAACGCGCAATGCGCAATGTGTGCATAGCGAATTCGAATTAATGCGAATGCGTTCGGCTATGCCGAAGTTCTCATTTCCTTTTGCAGGCTAATTCTTTCTAACTCATTTCACAGAATACAGACGGTTTTCGAACTCAAAACACAGTCGCATTCATTTCATTCATTTCGTGTCTTGCTTTCACTCAATTCAATTCAATTCAATTCAATTCAATTCAATTCAATTCGAATTCATTCATTGGACTTCAGTTGGGAGCAAAGCCACGCAGCTGTCTAATACAAATCATTTTAAAATATTGTTTCTTGTTTCAGATTTCCCACTGTGCACTAATTCATACGATCTACTCAAGCAAAAATTAGTTAAATAATAATTACTGGATGTGGAAGGAAATCGAAAATGGATATTTATGTATTCACAATATACATATATAGTTCCGCGTTAGGAAATGAATCCATAGCATTATACAGCAGTTTATCTATCTGCCTATCCCGGCATATGTTTCTTGAAAACTATAAAAACTATAGTACCATGTGGATTTGCTTGATTTTGGTTCATCAATGGTGCCTCCTCGTAGAAAACATATGCAATTTCTTTCTACTTTATTTCTTCTAAATATTTACTAATGTCTAACCGACTGTCGTGTACTAACTTGTGTTTTTGATTGGACTTGATATAAAATACATAAGTATTTAAATTGAGATATATTAAGAACGTCAAGTTTTCATTAAGCAAATTCAATATTTCTAAATACTTAGTACTAAATGTTTATCAATTTTTGGTACTATACGATATACTACCAATCTAGATTTTTATGCTTTATCTTTATACAGATAATCATAAATAATTTTCAGCACCCTACAAAAATATTGCTATACCATACCTGATATAGATTATCTTCGCCGGGTGGATCGAGGCATTCAAATTCACAACAGCGTTCGCCAACGCGAAAGTTTTTACAGAACTATGGAAATAAAAATATTATTAGAATATTCACATGTTCCTTCAAATGATAAATTGGAATTCAATAAACTTACATATGGTGGATCACAGTAGATAGCTTTGCACCACAATGGCTCCGAGTGATAACATACACAGAGACTGCAAACACCTGGTCCGGGTACATACAGCATGCCATGATTAACCGAATTGCCCTGGAAGTCAACGCAATCCTCTTCCAGAGCAGCTTTTAAAGAAAATGAGAAAAATTACATTGTATTCTATTGTATCTACTTCCTAAATGAAAACTTATATCTATGAACACACGAACGTTACAATGTATTATTGTTTATTTCTATTTTTGGTTGAACTTCGTCGATGAGACGCCATCAAACGGCATTCCACTGACCTTTGCCTACACCCTAATCTTAATCGTCAACATGAAAACATGTCTGTCTTCTGTAGAAAGACTCATTTTGAAATCATCTTTTCTTATCTCCTACCACTCAATTGAACTGTGCAGAGTCAATCGATTCAGTTTAGTTCATCCTAATCACTATAGGGTTCAATCGTAGGGTCAACAACGTCGCAGCCAGTTTGAAGTGGAAAATTTTTATTCGTTTCAAAAAATTCAAGTTAATTGATGAAATTAGCAAAGTTGATAATGGAACCAGACAGGGCTGATTGTAATAATATTGTATGCTAAATATATTTTTATGCATTTCTCGGATTATTTTTAGCTAAAATTTCATTAGAGTAAGAGAAGAAAGAAGACATCAAATTTGTGGATGTTTGAAGTAAAAGTTTCTTTAATTTTACAAATGAACGCCTTCATCAAAAATAAATTATATAAAATCGGCCAAGTGCGAGTCATACTCGTTCACGGAGGGTTCCGTAACAGATTGGGGTTTGTATGGGAGATACCCCCTAATGGTTCAATTAAGCTGAACAAAGATATAGCGCCTACATTTAAAACATATAGTGCCGAAATTTCAGTTCAATAGTACAGAAATCAAAAAAGGTTTTCTAATAAAAACCTGAATTTTTTTGGTGTGTTTGTATGGGAGGTACCCACATTTGGCTGATTTCAACAAATGTACTGCGCCTATGTTAGAAACTTATAGTGCCTAAATTTTCGTTCAATAATGAAAAAACAAAAAAAAAAATTTAAGAACACCCTAAATTTTAATGGTGAGTTTGTATGGGAGGTACTCTCCTTAGTGGTCCGATCGACCTGAAATTTCAACACTATAACCCACTTCTACCAATCAAGTTAATTTCAAGATCGTGGAGTGTCTGGATCGTATGGCTCCCATACAAACCAAATGATTCTTGTTCGGGGACCCCAATAAATTTTTAAAATTATTTTTTGTGGTTTAGTATTTACTGCTGTTGCCCAGATATTTAGAACTATAAATTCTGTGAAATTTTCCCTCTCTACCTATTACAGTTCATAAGATATGGCCCGAGGAAGGACGGACGGACAACGATGGCCAAGTAATAGCGTTCCGTTTGGTATAGTTTGGGTCCGGAATCCTAAAAAGAATCGAAATTTTGGTTGTCTCACTGTTCAGCTATTTAGACATTTAAGTCATTTAAGTATCGCCGAAAACCACAAGAGGCCCTGTCATTTTACATGGTATTTTTTCTGTTATTTTCATTTTGATTTTAAGTGAAATATGTTACACCTTTGCTGTAAAAGGGAACACAGTACGTGCAAAGACCATCCCATGCCGGTATGGTTGAATATGGTTGAACTATTAAGCTAAGAGTTTTGTAGTAGCATAAAATCAAATTATATTATTAGATTGTATGATTTGATTTCACCTGAAGAATAGCGCTGTTGAGAAAGAATTAAGCAAAGATTTGGCAATTGAAAGGACATTTTTAATTGTCACTGAGTTATAAGGCAAGGGAAAGTATTTATATGATCTGTTAGAAAATATTTCTTTAACATTCTCACAATTCTCGAAAGACATTTAATTTTTTAAGATCTATATCGGATTGTGTGAAGGAATTTACAATTGGATTCCAATGTTTTACAAAGGTGGGAAAACTCTCTGTGTTCTTAAAATCACCTTTTAAGGTGCTTCAATCAGAGTAAAGTCTGCGAAGTTTATTTACAATTACATATAGTAAATCTATTGTACAATCAATGAATCAATTTTTTTTTTTCAATAAGTAGGTACGCAAATTATAAAGAACCAGTTATCAATCAACAAAAATTGCCATATATGTAGCTCCCATACAAACCCCGATTCAAAATCATTTCTAATTTGAAAAACTGTAATTTTTAAGTTGCCAGATCCGTAATCACTATCCATGTAAATTTCAAGACCCTAGGGTTACTGGATTATATGTTTCCCACATAAATATATCGGTCTCAATTTAGAAATGCTATATGTATACAGCCTCTACCGTAAGCATAAGACAAAAAAAATAATGAAATATCTCTGTATGCTCAATCTCAGGAGCGTGGTAAAGACGTTTTCTAGGAGGTGTGAAAAGTATAACATAGTCGGCATAGCCGACAGTTTCTATTTGATCATCATCAGACTATAGAATAATAGAATACAAAATTTTTCTAAGTAGATCATATAAATTATATATCCTTAATATTTCAGCCCTTAAAAAAATTCAGCAAAAAATGTCATGTCAAAAAAGGTTGTATTGAATTTGCCTGGCGAACATCTAAGTATTATATTGATTTGTTTTCCTTTTGCCCAAAAACTGTTTACGCCCATGGTAAATGACATTGAAGCGAAGGTTTCTTTCTATAATATTTCTTTTTGCTAACATTCACTTCTGCTAAAAAATGCCATTTCATGATAAAATATATAAAGTCAATCAAGTGTCAGACTAGTCAGAATTTAAATGTGGCACAATGACGCACGTATGTATGTGTTACCTCCTCCAGCCCCATTACTTGCTAATGTAGTATCTTAAACATGTAAGTGAACTCAACAACACATTCATGTACCATTATAAGTTTCTAACTTACTAGTTCCAATACTGTTGTTGCAGATACTCGTACTACTTTTTCTCGCTGATGATGATGATGCTGCTGGTGATGATAACATGGTGACATGACATGATGAGGACTATATGTATTATATGATATGAAGATTTTGGCGATGGAAGCACATGTGAGAATATAATAGTTCTTGTCTGACTGTTTAGTACATGTAGATACATTTTCTGTATTCGCAATTGCATAATGAAGTGCATGTGAAAATGAGAAAATGATGCTGATGGGAATATTGATGATAATTTGTAGTTGGCATTTTTACTTTGTTAAAAGAATATTGGAGACATTATCTATGTGAACAGGACATACGAGTACTCGACCCCTAATCGACTTTTGTATTTTCACCCCTACAAAATGGGGTTTGCTTATTAACAATTAATCCTACTGCAGTGAAACTGTTCCAATTTAAGTGCCATTTTGCCATCTACCATTTTAAATGTCATCACTCTTCAAAAGGTAACGAGATGCAAACTTACACAAAGTTTGTAATTGTTCGAATGCGGGTCAAAAGTATTTGTGCTGTGAGTTACATTTTAATTTAGATTTTTTTCTATTTGTTTATTCCATTAATAGATAGATCGATAGATAAAATAGTAAATGGATAGATAGTTGAAAGATGAACGTGTCCATCTGTTTTAATTTCCTCAAATGGCAATAAAAATAGAAGTTAACTAATGCATTGTATTCCAGAAGCTTGTTTAAAATAGATATACAATATATATATCTATATAATAATAAATGATTTATTGACCATTGACTGACCTTTTGCCATTTTTCAGGTAATTTCATAATTTATAATACCATCTTCCTTCAACTGTCTCTCTTTATCTACACTTAACTTGTCAGTGTGCTGTTCGCTGAGCTCTTTGAGACTTGACATTCATCGATTGATTTTTGCCAAGAGCGAAATATGTTAAATGGAAGTCTAATGGTGCAAGGGCTACTAAAATACGAGTATATGGTGATTGTGACAACATCTTCCAACCAAGCTGAAACACTTTTTACCAGAGATGTGTAAAAAGTAAAAAAAAGAAAATGTAATAAATTTTCGAACAACTTAATCCAATCTCAGATAAAATCATTTCAATGAGAATGTAAAACAAAGATATCTTGGTAGAATATATTGAGTTCAGTAAGACTATAAAAGTCCATATGAAATGCAATTGAACATAATCAAAACTTTTAACATAGTATTTTATTTAACTTTACAGCCTTTTCTTGGCGACCTACAGTGTGCTCCTGTGTGATTCACATTGGCATGATGCATGTGTGTGGACTCGTGTATGACGAGGGCTCAAAAGGTAGACTGAAGAAGCTTTTACAAGTTGGCAGCTGTCAGTGGCTGTCACTGAGTGTTTCTGTTTCTATATACCTACGTAATGTCTACTTGTGTATATTGTATATACATATTTATGTATACTTTAGCCAAGTAAGAATTTGATCGGCAAGGAGGAGGAGGAGGAGGAGGAGAAATGCGAAATGTTATGCATGGCATGTTTTACATGTTGCCAAAGACTCACTCTCAAACCATTACATTCTAAGTATCACTGACAAAGTCAAGGTCACTTTTGTATTTTGCTTAATGTGTAATACATTCTTTCCTTCCTTTCTTCTTTCTTGGTAGTACATTTTTTCACTTCTACTTTGTTATTATTTTATTATTCTCTTTTATCCTTTCTCACTTTGATGTTTGTAAAATTCTCATTTGTCCTCGCATAAACAATTGACTTTTCAACTCTACTTTAATGTCTTTTATAAAGTAAAATATAAATTCCAGTATCATGACGACGTACCGACAAGAAACATTCCTGAATTCTCAGTTAGAATTCTCGCAACAGAAAGTTTCCGAATTCCAAGAACACTTTCTTATTTGCGGAGCCACTTATAGAATTCTTTTGTCCCATAAATTTGCCACCAAAAGCCTTTTGTAAAATTTTAATAGTTTCCGAGTTAAATGCAAAATTTACTTAAAAATTCATAATATCTCTCCGCATTTTCAGCAATTACAAAATAAAAAAATAAGAACATTCTTCGGGGGAGTTATGAGTGTAGGTCGGATACTTTTGGGATGCACCCCGTACAGCATCCATTTTAAATTGCACTAAAACAAAATTTTTTAATGATGATGATGATGATGATGATGACAACTTATCACGATTATGAAAATGTTAATGATGAAGATAATGATAATAATGATTATAAGTACAATGTCTTTGATGTGTAGTAATAAAATTGCTCTTAAGCGATGTTATTATCCTTGTACTTTAAAATAAACAGCAGCAGCAATTTTTTTTTTTATGTTATGTTTTTTTTAATGGCTTTTAGCCAAAATGAAGTAAACCTCAATGACGACTTTACTCGATTGTTATTTATGCTTCGTTGGTGTACTTCACTTCAGGTCGATAAAGTTCGTTTTTTTTTTTTTTTTTTGACTGAGCTACCTTAAGGCGAATATAATGCTCAAATCTGTTCAGTCCTTGTATTGAATTGAAGCATTTTAATGATTTTTAGGATTCCGGACCCAAAGGGTACCAAAAGGAACCCTATTGCAGAGACATCGTTGCCCGTCCGTCCGCGGGTCATATCTCATAAACCGCAATAGCTAGAGAGTTGAAATTTTCACAGAATATGTAGTTCTATCCGGGCATCAGCAAGAAATACTAAAACTAAAATATTTTCAAAAACTTTACATACAAGAAATATTTTGGTTTGTATGGCAGCTATACGATCCAGTAATCTCACGATCTTGAAATTTAAATGGTTGGTGGCTATATATCGGAAACTTATACTGTCGAAATTTTAGTTTGATCGGATTGCTAGGGAAGATACCTCCCATACAAACCCCAATCTGGTAAGGAACTCCCCGTGTATGAATCTGACTCACACTTGGCACATTTTTTATCAAATTATGATGGTCTACATAGAATCATGGTGATGCGTACATGGCAGCAAAGTATTATATATTACGAGAGCCGATCAATAAATCCTTCGTGCATTCAAACAAAAAAAAAAAACTGTCGGTGCACCTTCTTTGGTGAAATTTCACCCGGGCTTTCCACTGCTTTGACTTTTCCTTGGTATCTGGTATATTCTAATGGATCATTGATTCGTCCACGGTGCAAACACTTGTTCGGATTGCAGCTGAACATCGCCGAACACTCCTTTGAAATAGCCACACAGTTGCGCTTATGGTCACTTTTAAAGTCCAAATGTCGAATTTTCTCAGGACTTACTGATCAATCTTCAAATTTCCCTAAATATCCTGATTTTGATGGTCAATTTTTAGACTTCACAAAAATATATCAGACCTGAAATCTCTTTCAACTCAATTCCAACCCAATTTCAATCCTCGGTGTAATATGTATGTAAGTTTTAATAATCTCACTGATAAAAGTTGGCAAGTCTGCATTTTGTAAAGATAATGATGAAGGCCTGTTGCCTTATAAAAACTAAAAATATTCAGAAACGTAAACAATAAATCTTGTTCGATCTATGTTTCTGTTTTTTGGGGTGGTACCGCGCACAACATGAACAGAACCAGATTTCAGTACAATTGCGACTGAAACCATTGTCAATTCAGATTTCAGTCGTAAGTCAGATTTTGTTTCTGATTTATTATCCTTTTTTTTTTTATACCCTTTTTAAATACACTTTTTGAGTGTGATTAACACTACTGGATAAAACTTTGAATATGTCAACAAAAAAAAACTTGAAAACCTAACATAGAAGGCATTACATTTTCGGGCTTTAGCTTGCTTTTATCAGTTGTAGTTTTTACAACGTGAAAAAACAAAAATAAAAAACAATTTAGAATCTTGCCACAATGGAAAAAGGAGACAATAAACTTTCCTATAGCAATGAAATGTTCACTCGTAAGTACAGTAAAACTCGTGTTTTGACTGGGACTCGTAAAGCGCATACCAAAATCATAGATGCGCCACCATTAAAACGTAGAGACTCTGTACATGATTTTGATGATATTCTAAATTTGTTTGCAATTCCGAACTTGATGAAACGTAAGGGAACTGATAAAGCCTCTACAATAAGTACTAAAAAAGCAAAAGGCACTCAGCAAAGCAAGAAAGAAGAAAAGAAGCCAATCAGGCGTTCGCAGTACCTCGACATTCTGCAACCGATGCCAAGTAAGAAAGCAAGTAAGAAAGCGAAGTTACCTGTTTATACTAAACCGTCGATGTCTATTAAAATAAACATAAAGCAAGGAGTTAGAAGACCATGAAGTTCTGAAATCAACAAAATCCGCTGTTAAGAAAATTTGTACGGCGATAACTTTTTCAATCAAATACTTTCCCCATACAATCAATGAAAACTAATAGTAACGATGCGAAGCATCTTAGAAGACTAAGGACAAGGAAACAAGAAACGCAAACTTCCACTACTATGTGTTTCAACACTAGATGAATCGTGAACGTATTACTGCCGAATATGTAATGCATATATTCATGAATCAAAATCGAACTGAATTTCATTGAAGTACAATAAAATAATGAATTAGAGCTCACACACGGTATTGCTTACAGTTGATTATGAAAATGGGCCAAGTGCGAGTCAGACTCGTACACGGAGATTTCCGTACCAGATTGGGTTTTTATGGGAGGCATTCTCCCTATTAGTTCGATTTGACTGATTCCAACAAATGTACCGCGCCTATATCAGAAACTTATAGTGCCTAATTTCCTTTCAATAGTCCAAAAAACAAAAACGTTTTTCGAATAAGAGCCTCAATTTTAATGGTGGGTTTGTATGGGAGGTACCCCTCCTAGTTGGCCAATTTCGCTGATTCCAACAGATGTGGAGCGCCTTTATCAAAAATCTATATTTTCTAAATTTCAGTTCGATAGAACGAAAAACAAAAGAGTTTTTTTTAATAAGAACCTGAATTTTAACAGTCAGTTTGTATGGGAGGTACACTCCCTAGTAATCGGATCAAACTGAAATTTCGACAATATAAGTTTCTGATGTAAAGCCACCAACTTTCCAAATTTCAAGTTCGTGGGATTACTGGATCGTATACCTTCCATACAAACCAAAATGTAACTTGTATGGGGATCCCTTAAAATTTTTGAAAATGCCATATACCATATAGAAATGCATATTTTGTGAAAATTTTAACTCTCTAGCTATTGCGGTTCATAAGATATAACCCGAGGACGGACGGACGGACAACGAAGTCTTAGTATTAGGGTTCCGTTTGGTACCCTTTGGGTCCGGAACCCCAATAAAGATACTATGTCTCTGTCTCCGAAAGTCAATTTCAAGTAAAATTTGTTCGATCGTAAATGAAAGGGCGTTTTCTTCAAAAGGTGATTTTAAAATTCTATCACTTCTCTCAGCTGCTGAAAATGTTTTCCATTATTATTCCAAAATGGTCTCCACGATAACGTATAAAGCAACGCAGCTCAATTTCCGTTTTGTCTTTTTCCGGTAATTGCGGAAATAAGATATTCTTGTGTAAACAAGCAATTCAAAATGCCGTAAAAAGCGAATAAAGGAAGTTAATTGAAATAATTAAGAAACTCTAATAAATAATATACTAGTTTTCCTACTTCTATACATTGTATAATAAATCAATTGTTACTTAAATTACTTTTCACTTTTATGATGATGATATGATTCATATAAAATTCACAATGTTGAACACCCTCAGAGGTTAAGATGTTAACGCACCTGAATTATCAAATTACTTACATCAAGGCGTATATTTTGGATCAACGATCAGTTAATTAACGCTGTTAAGGTTATACAATTAATATATTGTATATAGCATATACGCTCCGCGCCACTTGAATAGGACACCCAGTAAACTATCAGTTTGAATGCAAATCACTCAAAAATGAACATTACATCGAAATCGATTTTTTCTTGAGCGTTTTTTCAATGACCATTTAGCTGTCTATATGAAAAACTTGATCGCTAGAGATAAACCGTTATATTTTTTTTCTATTTTCATTTGATACCCATCAAAAAGCATGCACAAATTTTTGAGCCACTTGAATAGAATATTTTTTTTGTGAGACTCCTAGGTACATGTGCTGTGTGGACACGTGTTTTTGTTTAATCGCTTTGTGAGGTGAGTTCCAATTATTATGTATCAATTTTAACTAGGTCGAGCAAAAGCCTTAACGGAGATGGAGAAAAGCAACATAAAAGCTTTCAAGGACTGTCAGTCAACCTATTGCTACAATCGTACAACAATACAACGAGTTAAAATATGGGGGAAAAAAAATTAAAGGCCATATAAAAGTGTCATCTTTGATGCGGAGAGCCGACTTATTTTGAGAAAAACCTTAAACTCTCACGACTCAATGTCCAAAACCAAGGGTAAATGTAGACTTAACGCAAGCCTAACCACTATTCAGTATGCAATAACGAAAGCTGCACATTTAAAAAGGTTAAAAATTAAAAAACAAGCACTTCGCTAGGAGCAACGCCTCAAATTTTACCGTAACCATATGACCTGGACTATTGAATCGTATTCTCAAATGGAAAAAAAAAAAATTTCGATGGACTCACCTCTTATTTCCATAACGTACGAAAGGAAGTCGATCTGTGAGTTACAATTTTTGTCAACACAAATGTATGCGATGGCATACAATGGTGTCTTAAAAATCGCCTTTCCATTCTTTCACAATCTTTTTGGACCCTTGCAATGGACATATTCACATGACAATGCGCTAATCCATTCTGCCCGAATTGTCAAATCCTATATTGAAAATCAGAAAGTGGTTCTTTAACTTACTCACCGGATTTAGACATAATTGAAAATGTTTAGGAGGTTAACACGGAAATGGGATTTCTTGGCTACTACATGGGTGAAGAAAAAATCCATGAACTTTTTGGAGTTCGAATTGGTAGTACCTCGGGTACGAAGTCTGGCCAGAAGTTTTTTCTAGTACCACGGGTGGTCAGGATCTCACGGAACTTGTTTCCGTCCTGGCCAGCGGGTACGGCCCCCTGTGGGAGTATCGTGGTGGCTATGGTTTGATACCCAAATGCAGGTAGAGTAATTAATGGACAAAAAAAAATAGTAAGAAGGTGCTAAACTCCGACGCCGTTTGACTGATCACCATGAAAGTTGGCACATATGTACATGTATTTTTCATGGAGAAGGTTTTTACGCTACAAGTATCCACTTTGTTGTATTATAACTCACCAGTTTTTTCATAATTTTATATTTTACTCTACTATAAGTTTCATTATGCCAAGCTGAATACCATTTAAAATACATTAAGCTCATTGCTATAGAACTCAGTTGCTTATTCTTCGTTCATTTAAGCTCCGCTTTATTGTATCTTTTATAGTTTAACGGAAAGAAGCAACAACATGCAATAAATCATTTGCCAGAATTTTGGATCGATTCCAATCACATTTAGATCACATTTCACTCATTCAAGAGAAAGGACAAGAACCAGGAATACAACAATCATATTGTAATATCACGTTGGGAGCGTAGCACCGCACCCCGGGTACGAAAATTTGATAATAGCCGCCAAGCTACAATTCAAAAACAGAATTGGCAACAACTTGAAAGATTGTGAATTTATTTCATTTATCATCTAGCAATCTCTTATTCAATTTGAAAGCTTTTTATCATTTTTATCATATCTTCATCTCGTATTCTGTTCCTTGCGTAACAAGAAATTACACAAAACACAAAACTGTCAACAAATTGAATGGAACAAACAAAGACATTAATGAATGAATATGATTGCAAATGATTATGTTGTAATAAAGATTGATGTTCGTTGATAAAGATAATATAATAACAAACAATAAGATAAGATAATTATCATTCACAAACTCTTAATTAATATAAGATAAAAGGTATATAAATTACAAATGTAACATTTACCTGTTGATTTAAGGCAGATCAAGAAGAATAATAAAAATATTGTTGTTGTTATGAACATTGTTGTTTTTAATGTTGGTGTTGTAGTTGTAGTTGTTGTTGTTGTTGGGCTATGTTTTGCTGATTTACAATTTTGTATCTTTATTGTTGTTGTCTTTTGTATACTCGGCGTCATCAAAATCGTCATCAATGTCGTTGCTATTGTCATAGTTGACAATGATGTCTTTGTCATTGATCTTGACTCCAGAGCATTCCAAGTATCTTCTACTACATCTTTATTGCTACTATCATCAGCATGCAACATTTTCCAATTGTTATTCTAATATTCTATTTCTTTGAATTTGTTTTATTATATTGTTATTATATTATTTTGTTTATTGTACAATATTCTATTGTATTATTGTTATTATTATTCTCGTTCTTGTTGCACGTTGCTTTCAATTGATGTTTATTTAAGTTGATTGCAAAATTTATTTATTCTCCAATGATGCTGAATTTGAATTCTGGTTACTTTGAATAAAAAAATTAAATTTGTTCTTATTGTTGATGTTGATTTTGATGCTGCTATTATGTTTATTATTATTACTTTTATTAAGTGTATTAAAGGTTCTCTATGATTGTTTGATTTTGATCTAATTATGAAGATTAATTCAATATTCGATTGTTTATGTATTTATTTGAATAATCAACTAAATTTATATAACCTTGCATTCATTATATTTACTTATAAATACTAGTAGGGGTTCACAACGTCGTCGCCCAAGGAGTTGATATGAAATTGTGTGGCAGTTTAAATAAAAGGATATCATTGCATCACTTTGATTACTCACACTTTGTTTTAATTCTTTTACTGCACTTCACTTATAAGAAACTACTATTCAAACCCACATTGTATATTGTTTTCTATACCTTAAGCTTTGAATGTTCTACAAGACTTCGAGACTGTTTTGGGAATGTTCTACAACGATCTGGGTTATTCCCGAACATTGGAAAATATTTCCGAACATTCAACAACATTCTAGAACCTAATAAAACCTCCAGAATATCCTGGACCCTTCTGGAATGTTGTGGAATTCTGTCGAATACTATCGAATATTGTGGACTATTGAAGAGTGGGGGGTACAGTGCTATCACACTCAACAACTTTTACAACTTTTTCACTCAATTGAAATGAAGGGATATGAAAGATATGAAAGAATTATTGAGAATAATTCTAAATCGGATGATGACAGTTCCGAAAATATTGAGACTATAGAATGCTCAACTTTGAAAAAGCAGGAATTGTTATTCATAAATTGAAATCCGTTAAACGTTAAGAAAAATTAAGATTTGTTTTAAATCTAGGACCCCATTTTTTGTACTAGCTTCTTATTTATTGCAGTTTAACGCGTTTGCGCTTCGCACGCTGTTTTCCAAGAAAGTTACCTCCGTGTTAAACGAGGCTCACGTCTAAGTTTATATGGAGGCTGTATGATCGGAACTGATGTGTACATATAACGTGTTGTCTCATCAATTAACATTTTATGAGATTCTTCTTGAGCTACATATATATTGAGTATAATGACAACATACATATACTTAAGCAAATTACACTAGTTTGTATCGCAATTCTCTCTATGAAGTTATCCAGTCATTCTAATTTAGAACATGAAAACAGAAGGAAGTTGTTATCCCTTTCGCGTACCCCTAGAAAACATTTCAGCCTACGCTCCTGTGATTGAGCATACAGAAATACTTAATACATTATTTATTTGACTTATGGGTTGGGTAGTCAGTATATATACATATGTTACAGCATTTTAACATTGAGACAGAAATATTTGAATGAGAGCTATGCGAACCAGTAATCCTAGGTTAACGAAAGTTATATGGTTGGTGAATATGGATCAGGCACCTATTATGCCCAAATTTCATTACGATATAGTAAAAAATAAGAAAGTTTGTCTATTAAGACCATGAACTTGGATCTGGGTTTGTATGGGAGCTATGCGATTTTTAATCTTAGGATCGTGAAACTTACACGTTTAATGGATATTAATTAAAGACCTTTTGTACTTTTGTAATTTAATTTCAATCTTTATATATATAATTCTTCTGTGAGTGTGTATGTCACTGAACTTCTCTTAAATGACTGGACCGATTTTGATGAAATTTTTTGTGTGTGTTCAAGGGGATCTGAGAATGCTTTAGATTCACAATTTATATATATAATTCTTCTGTGAGTGTGTATGTCACTGAACTTCTCTTAAACGACTGGACCGATTTTGATGAAATTTTTTGTGTATGTTCAAGGGGATCTGAGAATGGTTTAGATTCACAATATATGTATATAAAAGATAGTCGTGTTAGTGACACTATTTATAACTCAAGAACGGTTGAACCGATTTGGTTGAAAATTGGTGGGGAGGTAGCTTAGAACTAGGAGACGGACATAGGATCCCGTTTCAGTGGGACGTGACATAAAACGTGAAGGAATGGATTTGCAAACCGTAATAGCTACAGAGTTGAAATTTTTACAGAATATGTAGTAGTTCTATCCGGGAATTAGCAACAAATACTAAAACTAAAATATTTTTAAAAACTGAAAGGGGTCCCCATACAAGAAATATTTTGGTTTGTATGGCAGCTAAACGACCCAGTAATCCCACGATCTTGAAATTTCGATGGTTGGTAGCTATGCATCAGAGACTTATATTGTGAAATTTCAGTTTGATCAGTCCACTAGGGAGGGTACTTCCCATACAAACCCACCATTAAAACTCAGTTTCTATTACGTATATGCTCTCTTATCTTTTTTGTGCGAGGGCGTAGCAACGCACGCCGGGATAACTAGTATAATAATAAATAAGAAAGTTTGTCTAATAAGAATCTGAATTTGGATCTGCCACCTTTTATACCAAAATTTCATTTTAATATTGCAATAAATAAAAAACTTTGTCTAATAAGAACATATACTTGGATCTGTGTTTGTATGAGAGATATACGATTTTACATGGTTCATGAATATGGGTCTGACAACTATTTCAACCAAATTTCAATTCTCTTTGAGCAGATTAAGAATATATAAACTTTATGCGGTCTCCGATGTTTCCTTCGGTGTGTTACAAACTTTATGACAAACGTATAATGTTTTTAAGTTTCTGATCGAAACAGAAAATAATAATACATTATACATATTGTAATTTCATATTTTCTTTACTTTATTGGTACAAACTTTCCCATAAACTCAATGTACCAGCTTTGATTTGATTTTTATACTAAATAAGTAGCAAGAATGGCAAAAATTGCTTGTCAATAATAAAAATAGCAATTGCCATGCTATAGAACTTAGAATATTTAAAATATTCAACGAATTTGTGTTCATTTCTTTATTTCGTGTTCATCTGCATTTCTGTTTTGTTAAACATTGAACATTCTTTTTGATTTGTTTACTTCATGTTTTGAATGTCTTTGCAGTTCGCCTTCTTTTGTATCTTCGAAAGAGTCTTTTCCTGCATGCATGCATGCATGCACCACCAACAAACCAAATTCGCTTGTTTTGAACTTGACCTCGTTCTGTGGGCTAAGGTTTTGTATTGTATTTATTGTATTTTTCTAGGTGCTATTAGCACTGCTACTTCTACTGCTAAGAAAGGCGTGCCATGTGGTTTGAACTTGCTAACTTTCACACGATCAACCCTAGCATGCTATATAAAGTTCTCTTATTCATTTCTACTTAAGTTGTCAATTTAGTGAATTTTATGGATAATTTTTTTTTTTTATTTCCTTAGTTTTGAATAAAACAAATTTGAAATTTAATTTCCATTGAATATTTCGATTTCTGCTTTTGACAAAGTGAGGAGTATCAGAGTCTTTGATAGTTCAATGAGACTTGTAGTCTCTGTGTGCAGTTTAATTTACGTGATAATGAATAGAAGTTTTTTTCTTCCATGTTATTGTAAATATTCATTTTGGTACACAAAATTATTGAAAATCAGTTTTTTAAAATTAAAAAAAATTAAAATTAAATAAATTTTTAATATCAGATTCATTTAGTTGAGTTGAAATGAGATAAGGTAAGTTGTCCTTGTGTTCCTTTACAGCTCTGCATTCTAGCCTCTTGGTTTTTGAGCTTCAGAGTTTACATACACAATTTTATGATATCAAAGTCACACAATAATTGGAAGAGATAGTCCCAAATAGAATATTCACTTTAAAGCTACATATGATGTTGTGTTTATGTGCAATGCTCTTTATTTATTTCATTTTATTTTAATACCAATTTATGGAAGTCTCTCTAACCTTGGCTAAGACCAAAGTTACCATACATTTTTCCTTTCTTTTTTCGTTTTTTTTTTTTTTTTTTGTTGACTATTTGCATTGCAATGCATAAATTGGATCAATATTTAATATATTGTAATTGTAATTGCTTTATAAATGTTTGTTACCTTCTGGGAATTTATAGAGTTAGATAGATAGATATTGCAATCCTGGGTATTCTCTATAACTTGGATTTCCAGGCTACTAACTGAATGAAAACAAATAGAGTTGTAGGGCTTAGTAGCGAGTTCCACTCTATTATCATTAGGTACTTTAGTGTATAATTTGCCTAATACTTATAATAAATAATTATAAATGCTTGAGTATGTAACATATGAGTTTTTTTTTTTATATGACATTTAAAATGAAACTCTATTCACTAATCGATTTTAAATGACAATCAAAATACACAATACTTGTATATGCAAATATTGGGGATGAAAGGTATGAAAGCTTCGATGAACCGAAGTTAAAGTTCTTAGCAATGGTTGGTTGTATCCTTATATTTTCCTAGTCAAAACACATACATACATACATATGTATTGTACATGTGCGTCTATGGAAATATTTTGTTAAAAAACATTTCACTGACGTCAATTGCAAATTTGTAGAATAGAAAAATTAGCACTCATACGCCATGTAGGCATTGAGAATATTTCCTTAACAGTTGCCACATAAATTATATATATGTAAGTATGTTGTTGATAAATTGACTGTTTTCCCTTTTTTTTTTTTTTTTAATTATTTGTAAATATATTTTCATTTGACAAAAAATAAAATATATATAATGAAAACTTCTTCTCACATGAAAGTACAATATATACATATGTGTCTCATTGTCCTTATTGTTTTTGTTATTGCTGATATAATGACATCCAGCTTTGCAAGATTAGGCAACAACCAACACACCACACGACACACATACAAATATTCGATTTTGGCTAATTTGATTTTAAATGGTCACTATATTTCGCTGTTGTTGTTGTTGTTATTGTTCTGTTTTTTTTTTTTTTTTTTTTCTTCCATCATTTTGCCGCTTTCATTTGCATCGCGTGCGTGTTCTTTGGTTTATTTTATATGCATGTCAATGATTCCCACATCCTTTTGCTTAATAAGTTTTATCCTGTTTTATAAATGTATCAAATAATTCTCCTTTTAGTTTTGATTTCTTTGATTTGCTCCTCATACTTTCGCTGAAGTTTGTTGCTAGTTTTGTTTATTGTGCCTTTTGGTTTTGCATTAACAAGCAAATATGGATTTTTGTTTTTTTTTTTTTTGTCCTTAGAGATGATGATGATGATGTTGGTGCTGGTGTTGTTGGTGTTGTTCTTTGTGTTACTTGTTTTCTTTTTATTCCTTTCCATTTTTTTTTTATTTTTTTTTTATTTTTTGATGTACAACATTGTACGACAATGAAATTGATTTTTATGGCTTTCCATTTTAACACTTTGGCTTGGTGGATTTTTTTTTTTTGTTCAAGTTTTTGTTGTTTTTCTTATTTTCATTTCATTTTGCTTGTTTCCTTGCTTGTTTTGTTTGCTTTCTTACTTTCCAAGGTAAAACTTATTAGCACAAAATGCCACCATATTTCTTTGTATTCTAACAACAACAGCAACAATAACAATAGCAACAATAATTATGTTAGCACATTATAATATAGTTTCGTTTCAGAACCATCATAAAACCGCACAAAATGAGAAACAATCAACAAAAATATAAAAAAAAAAAAAATAAATATATACACACACAAGGAAAAAAAAAAAATACAACAAAAACAACAAAAACATGGCATCATTTGCTTTTATTATGTGACAACTGACGTTGCGTCGTCACCATCATCACCAATGCCTTTTGCTGTCCGCATCCTGCACCTTTGCACATTGCGAACGCATAAATTTAGCTTTGCTTCGTTTATTGGTTTGGTTGTTTTACCTTTTGGTTTTTGGTCGCACAATTAAACCGAACGAATAACGCAACTGCAACGCAACGAATTCATTTGTGAACTAAACTGACGCGTTGTGACGATGGCATTGTCTATGAAGACGAAACACCAGCAGTAACAGCAACAGCAAGCAGCAGCATTGCAAAAGCAAACAAATCGACTTGTGTCGACCGAACTAAAACCGAGTCAAGTTGAGCCGAATCAAGCCGAGCCGAACCAAACCATTTAAAGCGGAGCGGTGGGAAACATCATCAAGCAAGCAAGAAAGTAATGAAAGCACATAACAAAGCTTTAGCTGTGTTCGTGCAGACGTGGGCAGTGCAGTAAGAAAGGTAGATTGTAGATTGTCGCCACGCTGTAGGGTTGCTTTCATTTCAATGGTTTATTTTTTTTTTCGTCGCCTTTAGTGTTGCCAATTCGTTGTCGCCATGTACAATAGATCATATGTTACATACATATGATAGTGTTGTGAGCCGCATGCGGTGTAAATAATTGTTCCGGTTCCACCAATCTACCACCTGCACTCATTCCCACTCAATCATTCATACACATACACACACACACACACACACACACACATACACTCACCCTCTTTCACAAACAGTTATTCAGTTACAATATACATACAAACATAGTACATACATACATACATACATATGTATGTATGCAAAGTTCGAATTGGTTTGACTGAAATCAAGTTCGAGGCTATTTGAATAGTAATTAGATGTTCCATAAACATGTACATATAGACATATACTTATATACTCAATATATTCTATATGCAAATATAATAACTTTTAACACTTTTTCATATGTATAATAAAAATAAAACCTTTCAGTGTTGAGTACATCGTATTAATTTATCACATGTGTACTTGCATCATCTTCACACTACTCAGAATTGGACATTGTGTCGTCACCTACACACATATTTTAAATGGGGATTTGCGCCCTTTGTCCCACCTATGCCGTTAAAAATTATGTGGCGACCATACATATTTTTGGCATTTGCACTCAATTACAAACTACAGACGTTTTACATCTAAGATTCAATATACCATAACTGTTTTGTAAGAAGTGTCGAAGGCTCTAGCAGCTAAATATGTATATAAAATCAATGATGAGCCGTCGCATTTTTATCCAAAACGCGCCAGCTGCCATTTTTACGGTATTACGGCCTCCCACGGCGAATACGCGACAATAAACGCTTCATTATATCAAGATAATACGGCACATTAATCATTTGACCTTATGGCAAGAACTCCTCGTGAATTATTCCCTTGGAATCGTTGAAACAAATCAAAGATGTGTTGATTTTAAACTTTTCGTGACGGATCTGGCTCACTTGGGTGCTGCTATTCGACACTTTGACGCTTTGTTTCGGGGTCATACTGAAAACATCACATCTTCACACCAGTAACAATACTGTATCAAGTCTTGGCAGTATTGAATCTTTTCATATGTTCAATTCCATTGCCATGCATCGCAGCCAAGATTTTGGCTCATTTTTATAAATTCACGCACAAAATCAATGTTACTTGGGGTAATCACGAAATTTTTCTGACCGTTCGTCGTCCTTGATGTCCTTATAACCTTCTTTGAATCATTTAAACCTGTCATGGACTCTGACACGGGATAAACAATTATCACCATACACTTGTTTCATTAATACAAACTTCTCAATAAAAGTTTTTCAAAGTTTAAAACAAAACTTAATATTCGCTATTTGTTCGAGGTTAATTTTTCGACTGACTTAAAAAGCAATAACACGCCTTCTAATTTTCCATTGGTCATGATATTTTGAAAGAACGTCAGTGAAGGATATACCTTTCAAACTTAAACTCCCGTCAAAAGATAGCGTCACTGTAAATAGAGATTTTAAAAAAGGTGCATTCAATAAATCCTAACGCCTTGCTGGCAACATATGCAGATGACATTTGCGTGTTGTACAACTGTGGCTTGCCCACAGAATCAGCGACTCTATTAAGCATAAAATCAAGCGGTGGAATATCCCTATCAATTCAAGCAAAATGCCCAATTGTGATTTCACGCTGCGATGTGTGCGCTTCGCTTTCCGGTACTTCTGTCTCACCAGGCTGCTATGATCAATAAGCAAACAATAGGAAAATTTTGATGAAATAAAGTTGTTCAGCAGTAATCAACAACAACGACTTCAAAGGCATCATAATGCTCTTGCGACAGCACACATGTAAAATTCGACTTTTCCAATTATTAGAGATAGAAAATCAAAAGAAAAAAAAAATTATTGAAATCGGAATGAAATTTTGTTAAAATTTGATATATTTTAAATAATTTAAAAACAACTTTTAATATACATAATTCATTTATCGTAAATTTGTATAGAGTACAGCAACAGTAGTCAAAGTCATACTGTTAGCTAAACTGGTTATACGATATGTATGGGAGTTTTTGGGGATCGTATGAATTTTCATTTTGAGTGCTTATTTAAAACTCCTTCTGAAAAGCAAAAGAATAAGTAATTTGAACTATGCAATGAATTGAAACAAATTTAGTACTTAGGTCACACTAATGTTAGAAGGCGAATTCCGCTGTTAACGTTTATCTATTACGACAACAAAAAAAAAAGTATTAGGCTGTAATCATTTACTGGTCTCAACTTTAGAAAAGACGAAAACAATTTAGGATTGAATGATCTATGTGGTTTATATGGTGGCAAAGAAAACAAAAAGACTAGATTTAAGGTTTGATATATGATATATGAAGAATATAGTCAGCATAAGCAGAAATATTTGAACACATCGTGTTTGTTTTAAGAGTAAAACTGAAAATTTCAATCAGATGAGCTTTAAAAATGATTTACACAGAAAGAAAAATGCTAGTCTGAGATCAGCTTTGATTGTAAGTACAATAATTACAAGAAATTAAGGTGTAATCGGTCTTAATCTTTTTGAAATAAGTAACATTTGCACTAAGTTTTAAATCATAGACCAACTAAGCTTGAATCAAATAGCAACAATGTCAACACACACACAGAATATTGTTTTTTTTTTTTTTTTTTTTTTTGAAGAAAAAATATTTTTTACATATCTGGATATATTTTGTATGATTCTTGGTTGAAGTTTCTATACTTAAATTGCATAAATTTGGCGGTTTTATGACATTTTAAAACTAAAAATACATGAAACATGCGGATATACGAGTAGGCTCTTGCACCTAAAATGAAATTTAGAGAGAAGATTTTGCATGCAAAACAAAAAAAAAAAAAAAACAGGTAACTTTGTTTAATGTATTTATTCTAAACAGGTTATATTTTATTCATATGCTTTATGTCCGTTAGTCTAATAAGGTAGAATCAACGGAGGACAACATGTAGTACAATGGAAGGCTCGTGCTTAACAAGGTATAACCTTGTTTTTGGTCACGCCTTGCAAGTACAAAATTCAAACAAATTTTGACACGCAATCCAAAATGGATGTCTCGCAACTTTGATGTTGTTTTCTGTTTGTTTTTTTTTTTCAGACTTTCTATTCTCTACTGAAATAAACGACCAAAGGGAAACATAATTTGGAAGAAAATAACGAAGTAATTAAGCGAAAGATTAACGCGGAAGCTGAAAAAAAAAAAGGAATATAATTGCTACAATAATAATTTGATTTGGGGTTGGTTCTTGATTTAAGAATAATTTGAATTTGTTTCAAAACCAAAATGGCCTCAGTTTAAAATTTTTTGGATTTTAAGCAAGTACATTTTTAGTTGCTTTAGCATAGTTTTAACTTGTTTTAAGACCAAATAGGTCATATGTTAAGATGTTTTGGTCTTAAGACTATACCGTATGGGTGTCAAAATGAACCAGAAACGTACATACGTAACTAAGTTCCTAATGTTACACAAAACGCAACAAAAAAGACATGGTTTAAGATTTGTCGTATTAGGTTCAGAAAGTAATTTTATTTTTTCGCAACAGACGACTTAGTTTTAGTTTTTTCACAACTTCACAACTTTCACACTTAAGCCGCAAACAATTACATATATTTTGACAGCTAATTTAAAAGGGTTGCGTAAAAAAGATCGATTGATTGTACGTAGTAGCTTTTAATTGGTGCTCTATGAAATATGGAAAGTGAAAAGAATCATTTTCGGTATACTTTACTGTTTTACTGTCGAAAAGTTAAATTTGATGTTCAAGCAAGAAAAACTTATCCGATCTTTATACAGTGAATTGATTGAAAGTACTACAGTGACAAAACTGGTTTGCAAAATTTCAAAACGGCAATTTTGGTGTTGAAGATGCATCACTTTCTGGAAGGCAGTCAAAGCTGATGAAGACACAATAATATCAATAATCGATGAAAATCCGTGAATAACAAATCACTGAGAGATTAAATTTATCGAATTCGACCGTTCGTGATAATTTCAAACGCTTACGTTTTATCTCAAAGCTGGACATATAGGGTTCCCATATTCTTACGGAAAGAAATATTTGCCGTCGCGTTGATCATGCGATTTGCTTCACAGATTTCAATAAAATTACCAAATTCAACCTCATATAAGTTTGGTAACTTGCCAAAAGTGATAACACCTTGAATGGGATATTGTGCCACAATCGACATATTCTCCTGCTCTGGCACGTCGTGATTGTTATTTGATCCGGTCTCTACAAAACTTTTTAGACAGTAAAACTTTTACTTCAAATGAGGAAGTTAAAAATATTCTGGACCAGTTTTTTGCCAGCAAAGAACTAAAATTTTAAGAGCGTGGAATCAGGCTACTGCCAGACAATGGCAAAAGGTATTTGACGAAAATTAAAAAATTTATTAACTATAGGAAAATCGTTAACAAAAATCAGAAAAAACACGAAATTAGTTTCCGAAATACCCAAAACTTAAAAATACGTGCTTGAAGTGAGAACTTGAATTAAAAACGTTCGTGCGTGACGGACAATGTCCTCAGTGCTGCAATTTGTATGCCTTTTATTAGATTATACGTATACATTCAAAACTGTGTTAGAACAATTTCGAGGTTGCAGAGGCGAGGGAATCAGCTCCCGACCTTCCCGAGGCACACAAAGAAAGCAGTTTAAAAAATTTCGTAAGTCATTAAATAATAGTTACTTAAGAGCCCTTCACATTAGATTGACAATATCATATCTTAACGAAGTATATAACTCTTAATTAAAGAGATACATATCATTTAAAAATACATTTATTTAAAACATGTACCTTTTTTGATTTTCTTTTTTTTTTTTTGGTGGGGTGGGGGTGTGGATTTAATTCAATTGTTTTTGCCAAAACAAGACAACGAAACGACTTAATCTCTTATCTGATATGGTTTATTTGTCAAAAATTAAATGAATATAATCTTTGTTATATGTAGTAATTACTTACCTTTCACATCATCATTGTCAATTAAAATTATTACTTTGTCATGATATTTGTAACGCATAGAATCGTATATCAGAGTAACAGCTATTCTCACAGATGTTGAGCTACTATATAGCAGAAATTTGTTATCATTTAAACATACATCATCGGAATCGGAGTTCTTTGATTTGTAAAAGATATAGGTAAGTTCACTTTTAAGCCAAGATTCTTGTTGTTATAGGTATTTTTTTGAATTTTTTTATTAATGAAGATCAATTTTTTCTTCACAATAGTCAATGGAAACTTCACAAATTGATTTTAAATGATGTTCAATAAATACAAAGTACGCAAATGAAGGGTATGTAAATTGCTATAACCGAAGATCTGTCTATTTGAATAATAAAAATATAAATTTTTAACCTATTTGAATTAAAATAAATAATTAAAAACCTATGAAGTTTTGATCGATTACCGGTCAATAACAAATAAATGATTAGCCACATAAAGCGTATACTATTTCAATGGATGCCCGAAATTATCTTGAAGATATTATTTGTAGAAGGGTATTTTCTTAACATTAACATAATTTGATAGTAATGATGATCGTGGTTATCTTCGGAATACCGACAATTCGTTTTTTATGGTGACAAACTCATTATAAAATTTTAAAAGAACCTCGTCATATTTTTTTTTTTTGCGTTTTGTCTTCATGAGACTGAAAAAATAAAATTTTATCTATCTTTGTATGATAGTTAAGTAACCAAAAAAAAAAAAAAAAAATTTTATAAAATATGTGTATCAGAGCTCCTATATATAGGGGAACAAAAACTTGTTTAACAAAATTTAATCGCAATGAAAAATTTTTGGTGTTTCGCTTTGCTCAATTGCATCGTAATTGTGTCCATAAGCAACAATGGAATTGTGGTAAGTGAATCGTGTTTATTAAAAGGATATTTGCTATGGACAAATAATATTTCTTTCTGTTCTTGTTAGGGCGCTTCAACGGCATATGATGCCAGTTACTATGCGGGAGTAGTTGAGTTCGCACCATCACGGGAAGGAACACTCAAGCAGCGAGCTAATGTTAATACACGCAATATAATTAACATTATCGAATCGAATGCTACCGACGAGTTGGATATTTTAGTTTTTCCTGAAATGATACTTAATAATATGGAATCAAGGACATTTCTTCCTCATCCATCATCAAACATAGCGCCTTGCGATTCACCTGATTACGAGTTCTTTTTGGCAGAAATTTCATGTTCGGTACGGAGTAAAGGCATCTACGTGGTCATAAATTTATTGGAAAAAGAAGTCTGTGAACCAACAAGATCCATTGAAGGATATTGTCCACAAAGCGACTTATATACATTTAATACAAATGTTGTATTTAATCGCGATGGGCGTATCATATCGCGTTATCGTAAATCACATCTCTATCGCTCCGAATGGTATACGGTCAATGTTTTGGCCAATCCGGAAGTGGCAAAGTTTTCTACAGATTTTGGTGTCACATTTGGGCATTTCATTTGTTTCGATATGTTGTTCTATATGCCTGCCTTGCATTTAGTAAAATTCCATGGGATAACGGACATAATTTACCCAACGTATTGGTTTTCAGAGTTACCATTTTTAACAGGTAAGTCAAGTTAAACCTATTATACTGCTCATTTTTCAATAAATTCTCAAAAAATATTAATTTTTATTTAGCTGTACAGCTGCAAGAGGGCTGGGCTTTTGCCAACAATGTTAATTTACTGGCTGCCGATGCTAGCATCCCATCCAATCAAAACACTGGTTCCGGTATTTATTCCGGCAGGTTTGGTCGTCTTGCGGCGGCAATACATGAGAAGCCAACAACAGTCTTATTGAAGGCACGTGTTCCCAAGGTTAGTGATATTCCTGTTGGCGCTACGCCGTATAAGCCACCAACCCATAATATAAGCGTATTTACGCCTATTGAGACACTGCCACGTCTTACAAATATCTCACTATTACGTGACTACAATCTCGATATCTTTACAACAAAATCACTGCCAATCGATGCAAAACTGTTTGAAACACGTATTTGTCACGACGAATTTTGTTGTACGTTTCATATCACACGCGAGAGTATCAATGACTCTGAGCCCGAGCACAAAAATGTGGAAGTTAAAAGCTCCTACCAATTCCGTGTAGGTGTCTACAGTGGAAATCGTACAACTTTCCAACGTGTCGATCGCAGTTCACTTAAGATTTGTGCATTATTCGCTTGCACCGGACCTGCTCTAAATACATGTGGACACATTTTCCCAGGATCCAATGATGTTGTCCATCGATATTATTTCCACAATATAAGTATATCAGCAGCATTTCCGGAGGCACAGAATCGCGTGATTTTACCGAGCACAGTCGATGGCATGATGATGCCATTATCTGTGGCTTCTTATGAGTATAACGAAAAATCGGATGGGTAAGTTTTACACCTTCTTAATTAGTTTGTATCAAATTATGTCTATTGTTATTAATTTTAACCAAAGCAATGGATCGACTTCCGTCGACATTAGGATGTCCCAACCCAAAACGGATATCCTGACATTTGGAGTATGGGCAAACTACTATTCATCGGAAACCTCAAAACACAATCTCGATACTAGATATTTTGATGAAAACAAGAAGCGGACCAGTGATGCCACCGCCAACATGAGAAACATGAAATTAACTTTAACCATTTCTTTGAGTATCGTTATCTCAATAATGTCGCTGTCTCATGCTATTTAGTTATCATTTCTTAGCCTTTTTAAAACAATTATTCTAAATATTAAATAATAAACACATTTCAATCATTGCAATATGGTAGTACATTTTGTATATACATAGAATGTATTCACGTACGTATTACAAGGGAAACCCTATTAGTTTATTAATTCCTTACGCATAGTGTCGTCTAACGGTGGTATTGCTTCGCGTGGTATTAAGAACGTCGATAAGTTAAATAAATCAAGAAATACTTTGTAGCGATCACTGTGAAACGAAATCAGAGATAATTATTATTGTACATCTAACAATTTCTGTATTTGAAAATGACTGACCTCAGTGTTGAGCGTAAATATTGATAGCCTGATGAGCCGCCAGTTCCAAGTTGTTGTGAACCAATCATGCGTTGCACCATGATGACGTGATTATCTAAAGATACAAGAGGTAAATATGAGTATGATGACATTGTGAAGGAGATGAGGGTAGGGCAAGGGAATAAAGTGAGTGAGTGAATGAGTGGCTAAGCGATTGAGAGGGGAATAGTAACATATTAGTGTAATTCAATACGGGAGTTATAATTGCTGATCAAATTACAATTGTAACACCTCGCACAGATGCACTACCTTCCCCTCTCTCTTCGAAACCCTATTCACTCTCTCGTTCCGGTTAAGAACAATGATGTACACACAACGCCATTTGGTAATAAGCGAATCAATATCCATAAGTAATGTTAGCAATTGATGCGGCTGACTAAATCGTGTCTCGTCACGATAGAAAGTGATCATAATAGCGCCTTGTAAAGCTTTATGACTAAAACGACGATCTCCACGTGAGACAAAGGCATCATGGACAGCTGGATCAAAGATACTTCGATAAACTTCACGACGTTTTTCAATATCCATTAAGCGATAACTGCGTGCACGTTCCACAGGTTCTTGCTGTAAACATTGAATTAATAAAAAGTATATTAGAAGGAAAGGGCTTAAGAATTCTACAATACACAATAACTAACCATAGCCTGTTTGACTTGATCTGCAAGAAACTTATCTACACTTAATTGAAATTTATGCCAGAAATTAAAGCCCTTCTCCTCTAAGCCGGGTGTGCGTTCCAACCATTTCTGTATGAGTTCCAATAATGATGGCTCACCCTCGGATGTTTGTATGGCATTCATGGCCTCAGCATCATTGCCAAAGGCTTCCGAATATTTTTGATTATACTTAACGCGTTGATCCGCTTGAACTCCCAATTTGTTTTCAATCAAACGAAATTGTAAACTTTGAAAACCTGATGCTGGTGCTAGATACTTACGAAAATCCATAAAATCAAGTGGAGTCATAGTCTCCAATATTGGAACGTGATCGACAAGTAACTACCAATTGACAAAGAAAGAAGAGAAAAACACAAGTATTTCGATTTTAGCAAGTTGTTTTTTTTTTTGTTTTTTTTTTTTTTTGTTTTTAAATTCAAATCCTGTAAATATTTTACCTTTAAAATTAGTACAATTCGATTTAAGCGCTTGAGTATTTCAAGGGTTTTAGTTTCTTCGATTACTTCTTCATTGAGCATTCCACGTATTGAGTCCAATTCAAAAATAATTTGTTTGAACCACAATTCATAGGCTGAAAATCAAAACAAATTGTAATTTTAGGTAAATTCTTAAATTCATTCAAAAATCAATGTGAAAAAATCCAGGCAAAAAAACAAAAAAAAAAAAAAAATCACTAAGGTCATGTTCAAAAGGTCAAAATAATAATAAATAATAATCAAAATTATCATGATTACAAGTTTGTGTTATAACGTGTGTTTGTTTTTCTATGGCAAATAATCAATTAAATTTTCATTTTATTTGTTTTTAAACAAATTTTGGGGTCAATGTCCTTCACAGCATCATTATTTAGTAATCTGCTTTAGATTCATTGATCTACATACTACTTGCCTTGATGTGTTATAATAAAAAGATGTTCATCATGTACTGGTCTCTTATCCTCCTTAGAAAGCATACACTGAGCACTCAAAACTTTATCCAGCATCAAGTATTCTCCATAAATCTTTCCAACTTCATTGGTAAGAGGTACAGCGATATCATCATGTTGGGCCCTACAATTGATTATGTTTCTAAATTTACTCGTAAAATGAAGGATTTATTCTTACCCATTTCTGGCATACGGACAGCTCATATTTTGCTATGGATTCTGTTCTCTCAATGACTCCAAAGCAAAAAAGTTTTAATTTTTTTTAATACAAATTTATAAATATTTAAAATTGAAGAAGATAAAAAAGAAATGTACTATATAACAAATTTAAGACGCTGTGCTCAATCAAGATGCTCAAACGTGACTGCAGCATCATATTAATGTCTCATGAACCAAACCATGTATCTCAAACGAGTGTCTGTTTACTTATCTGCTGTGTCTCTCAAACACACTCTCTCTCTCTCTCTCTCTCTCTCTCTCTCTCTCTGTATGTGTGTTTGCCTCACTCTCCTATATAGATGTACCATACATCTTGTGTTTCTCTCAAATAACAATTTCACTACTATTTGATTTTTTTGATTATCTTTTAACAATTGTACAATTTGTAATCTGGTTCTCTTCGCAATCTTATTCGATCGTTCATCGACATATAGCGTAAGTTGTTTCCTTCGCTATTGACAATTTGTTATCAGTTTCGGTTCTGGTTTTCTAAATCGTTACTCAAATGTGGTAAAACTATCATCTATTATTCATTCAGTTCATTCAGTTCCACGAAACTGCTATACGAGTACATTTTTTTTTTTTTTTTTTTTTTTGTTGTTGTACAATATGAATGAGTTTATCATCACATTAAATCTTAAGATTTATGAGGCAATACATTTTTCTGTTCTTAAATAAATATTAACTCAGGAATTATTACTTCTTCTTTACATCTCTAATATTTTTTGGGTTTTAGCGAAAATACAACGCAAAATAAACTGTGTATTATTATTCTCGTAATTGCGAACGTTCCAATATTTACAAATATTTAAGATTAGAATTTTTAAGTTAATGAAAATTTATATGATTTCTGCGCAATGTAATAGTTCCAATCTGATTGTATATGCTTTTGTAATAATTTTCTTTTGCATTACTTAAATAGAAGCAATTAAAAATATATTTTTTAAAATCACAAGGCTGGTGAATGGATCAATAAGTCATTAAGAAACTATATTTTTCTTGATTGAAATATTATTATGGACTTAACCAAATTAATTAAAATTCTCTACGTTCTTACAATATGCTTCTATATCATCAATTAGCAATTTGTTGCGTTATGGATTGGTTTAGGATGTCAATGCAAAGCACATGAAAGAATCCATCGTTCAGTTTTTAAGCGTATTTTCCTATAAAATATCATTAAAACGCTACCATAAGGCTACGTTGATATCGTCATTGATAACTTTCTTCGACAAAAGAGCGATAGGAATATTCTCACTCCAACCAACAAAACTGTGGCTATTATCTTTTCGGTCAATATTATGATCTTCATCATGGATTTTTCAGATGTAAATCCAATGGAACAATATTGCGTCCACGAAACAAAAAAATATTTAGAATTTATGTATCATTAAAAACATCTCCGCATCTAAGCTAATCGTGTCTTACCATCAGATTTTAAATACATACCAAAATATCTGCGTAATATCGAAATCTCTTGCCCATTTCATATTGTACAATACCTTCGATCTCCGTAATGACATTACTACTCTTCGATCGATTTCTTGAATTTTTTTTATGAATTGTACGGTCACTTCGAATTTATTTCTCCAAAATTTTTTAAATAATAACAAAGATGTTCTCATGAACTGTCCTCATTTGTATTTTCTCCATTAAATACAAGTATTTTACAACACCTCGTAATATAATTTGTTCCATTTTTAGGTTCTCGGACACAAAGAATACCAAACGGAACTCTATTACTAAGACTTCGTTGTCCGTCCGTCCGTCCACGGGCCATATCTCATGAAATTTAGATACTATAAGTTCTCCACATAGGCGCGGAACATTTGTTGGAATCAGCCTCCGTGTGCGAGGCCGATTTTTTTTATCACATTGCAAAAGATTTTCCGTTCAACTTGCTGCCTTTTAAAAACTAATCTATGGTTTATGCTGAAATTAAATAAACTTTCTCGACTGACACTTTTTGTGAAAAGAGAGCTTAGTAGTTGAAAGGAACCTGAGAGCGATGCCGGTGTTAATCTAGTGTCGAGACTATCCGTAGGATATCTAATACCGGTAAGGTCCAAGGGAACACTGAAGCTTAGAGCAATCCAAGCCAGTCTTCGCAATGAGTTTCTGGACTATTCTTTCCTAACTATGAACCCGTTTCGCAATGATCACCATGGTAATGCTCACCTTGTATTTGAAGAGCATTTACGAATAAAACAAAAAATGATGAGCTAATTGTTTAGTATTATATTTTCCTATTATATGTGTGTCCAAGTGTATTAAAATACTATAAGTCTACATGCATAACGATGAACATTATATACAGGAAGCTTTGGACGTCCTCTATAATCTGTCGGGTGAATTGAATACGAGAAAGCAGTCGATTGCTTTCAATTAGCCATTCGGAACAATGCTAATGTATGATCGTCTTGGCGCAAAGCTGGCAAAAGGCTCATGTTCAGTGGAGGCAGTCGAGGCCTATCAAGAGGCATTGCAACTGTAACTTGGTTTTTTATGTGTACGTTATAATGTTGGTATCTGCTGCCTATAAAAAAGCTGTAGAACAATTGATTACGCTACTAACTATGCAAGCGAATACTGCAGCCGTACGCCAGTTACCAACTGCAACAATGGGACCAAATCAAATGTGTGATTCAATTTGGAGTTCACTAAGAAATTGGCTGCAGCGACTTGCAGGGGTTTGTAGCTGATCGAAATTTGAAAGCATTAATAATGCATTCAAGGAGTAAAGAACTGAATATTGACGAATGAAATGAACTGTGTTATATCAATCAATCGTCTGTATCAAAAATCTCAGATAATACGTCAATTCTTAAATCAGATTTTTTCGGAAAATTATACGATACAATAACACTGAATATAAGGCCAGGGAGGAGTGCATTGTTTTTCATTTGGTAAGTCACTAGAATTTTTTATGTGTCTGTTGTGTGTTTTTTGTCCAAAGTTAAGAGCACCGGGGAACGGGAATGAAATACCAGAAATGTAATTCAACATATGTATTAATCGCAATAGGGCGAAACTGTAACTGCAGATGTGGCCCGATTGACTTTTTGTTTTTATATATGTTTTAATAAATTTCTTTTAATACAGAAAATCTAAACTGAAATGGTTAGTAATTCCACATAAAAATATTTTTTTTCTTTTGATGTAATATATAAAACGTTTTTGTAAATAATTGCAGAAAACATTTGTATGGTTGTACAGAATAATGACTTTGTGGCGATTATATCGCCGTGAATACCTAAGTTGGTGACCTTCTGCTTAGAAAGTCATGAGAATGGAGGCTCTTTAATCGGCGTCGGCTAGTGACACGGATGAGGGTCGTCACCAGGCGATTTGGATGGCTTTTCAGTTTCTGTTGAAGACGATTGCTGTGTTGGAGGACCGTGGGCATTCTTAGGCCTCTGTGCAAGATTATGTTCCGTACAAACCAAGGTTATGCGGGCAAGTTCTTTGTTTTGGAAGGCTGGGCTCTCTAAATGCTGCTGGCATCAGTAATACCCTAGATTTGAATTGCATAATGCCAAACAGGGGTCAGTACTTCTCTGTAAACTGTCCTCTTTTTGTTCAGCGACAATTTACTAGACGGCCGCAGCACCGACTCAAGCTTACGCAATTTTTAATAACAGAATGCGGCTGTGATTTTGATATGAGCGCGCCATCTGAGGCGCTTGTCTAGAATTAGTTCAAGATAACGGACTTGGTCCACCTGCGGAATTATGTTGGAGGCTTAGTTGACAACTGGACAAGTACAACGTCTCAACATAAATACGACGTTCACCGTTTTCAGCAAACAAGAAAATCTAGTGATTAAATAAATACAACAAATTATTATAGATGATAATTTTAGATAA
The DNA here is from genome assembly GCA_037043295.1 of Amiota minor. Taxonomy (NCBI): domain Eukaryota; kingdom Metazoa; phylum Arthropoda; class Insecta; order Diptera; family Drosophilidae; genus Amiota; species Amiota minor. The sequence goes on from JBAMAW010001196.1 coordinate 57,969, forward strand.
GAAGGGTTTTCCGTTAACGATACATACATATTAAATAATAAGAATATCTTGCTGCACACTTTTTTCCAAATTCTCTTTTTGCTCATTTCCGTGATCGACTGAAAGTGTAGTTTTTAGGGTTCCGGTCCCAATGGGTACCAAAAGGAACCCTATTGCAGAGACTTCGTTGTCCTTCCGCCCGTCCGTCTGCCCTCGGGTTATATCTCATAAACCGCAATAGCTAGAGAGTTAAGAGTTTCACAGAATATGTAGTTCTATCCGGGCATCAATAAAAAATACTAAAACTAAAATATTTCTAAAAACTTAAAGGAGTCCCCATACAAGAAACAATTTGGTTTGTATGGTAGCCATACGATCCAGTAATCCCACGATCTTAAATTTGGGTGGTTGGTGGCTATACATCAGAAACTTATATTATATTATATGGGCCCTCCCATATAAACCCACCATTAAAATTGAGGCTCTTATTCGAAAAACCATTTCGACTAGTGAACTGAAATTAAGATACTATAAGTTTCTGATATAGGCGCAGTACATTTGTTGGAAGTCAAATCGGACCACTAGGGAGAGTACCTCCCATACAAACCTCAATCTGGTACGGAACCCTCCATGTACGAGTTTGACTCGCACTTGGCCAATTTTTTTTTTTTTTTTTGTTCTGATCCAGTATCGCTATTGTCATCAAATATGCCTTTTGATGGTAAACGCTTGATTACTTCTAAAATGGCTGAGGAGTTGGCTGCATTAAGTTCACATTCTGTGGCAGCACGGTAGTTTGCAATTTGAAAATCTCCTTTACCAACACTATAAATAGATTCGCTTTTTGGTTGTAAGCGCTGTAATATTTTCAGTATGGCATAGTTTGGCCTACCGTCCTAGTGACGAGGTTCATGTAATTTCAATGGGATGGTGGCTACACAATGTCTGAATTCTTCAGCAGCACGCTCTCGTGCTATTTGACTAGGATCCAGTAAGAGGACTTTATTCAAGTTTGGTTCAACTCGCACTGGATTTTGTAATAATATATATAATACAATATAATATAGTACGAGTATAATATATTTTTGATTAAATTTTAAAAAGAAGCTGTATTTGAATAGTACTGCAGGCTCTATCCTCTCTAAACTGGCACACTGGCACTGGTTAACATTTGAGTAGCGCTCAGAGTATCACAGCTCTCAATGCTCACAAAACTGTGGACAGAAGAGAGCTTTTCAGTATCAGTGCAGTGAAAACTGTGGGCAAGCCGCTTTAAGTGTTATGCACTTCATGCAGTGAATAGTATTATAGGTTTGTCATGAAGTTTAACAGTAACGGTCAGAACGAGACATCAGAGACCCCATAAAGTATATATATTCTTGATTAGCTCGACGAGACGAATTGATTAAGCCATGTCCGTTCGCCCGGCTCCCATACAAACACTCATTAAAATTCAGGTTGTTATTAGAAAAACAAATTTTCTTTTTTTTTGACATCACCCTATACAAAAGTCAAATCAATAATCAAATATTTCTGAATGCTCTATCACAGAGCGTACGCAAAAACATTTTCTAGGAGGCATAGGCAAAGTTAAACTTCTTTTTACTTGTGTTAATATATTTTGTTTTTCTTTTGACAGACTAACAAACATGAGAAAGTCTTTATCTATAGATCTCATTTGAACAACAACGTCCACTGATTCTCCTGCCCTTACCATAAAATAATTTGATACTATGTTCACTTGGTGATATTTCGTGCATTTATGCTGTGTAATTTGATTATGATTACGGATTCGTATTTGCTGAGAGCGAAGCCCAAGCGTGAGAGAGTCGCCTTGGCCGAATGTTATTGCCCCACATTTGAAAGAGCAGACGCAGATGTACAGACCAAATATTGACAACTTAGATAACCCTTTTTTAGGGAGGCCTATTTCTAAGGCTACAATGTCCGTAGTTAGTGTAGGTAGTTAGTTATATTAGGGCTACAGCAACAAATCTGTACGGGTTTGTAAGGGAACTATACACAGTAACTCTCGGGCTGATGGAAATAGATTAGAAACTTATAGTATCCAAATTTCTGTTTGATCACAACACCTATACAAACCCCCAATTTCTTACGGAACCATCCGTGTGTGAGTTTTACTTGCACTTGGTCGATTTTTTTTATTTGTCAATTGGTTGTTTTAAAAGTATTTTCCTAATTAAATTTCTTTAAAATGTATAGTGCAATTATGTATTATCTATTAATTGTACAATTACATTTCATATACAAAGAAAAGAAATATAAAATATAATATTTTTATTAAAATTATTCATACGTACGTTACGTACCCCTGCCCATCCCACTACCAAACCCTTTCTTTCTTACTTACAATACATTTTCACCGAACACAATTCGAATCTGATTGGAATGCCATGGACGGAAATTATTATTTTAATTTTTGTTGTACCAAACTTTTGAAGAATGAAATAATCTTTTTTTTAGTTTTATCCAAGGATCAAACATTCACTTTACTGAATTTCTCGTTAGAAATGAAATAAAATATATTTATGTGTTTATTTTTTCCCGTTTAAAATTTATTTGTGAGACAATCAGCTCAGTCATATATCATGTATGTATATATATACTTATATATATATATATATATATATATATATATATTTTAATATTTTCATTCATAAATTTTCCGTAATTTTTCGGTCTTATTTTTATATATGTATATATATATTTTATATACATATATATTTTTTTTTTGTGTTTTCAATTTTTTTTTTTTTTTTTTGTTTGTCTCTTGTTGGTTAATCTTTAGCTCATGAAAGTATTAAATATCATCAACATCGTTATTATCTTATATTTTGATAATAATTAAGTACACCTAACTTTCTTTTTTGTAAACATCATCGATTTACACAAATTACACACAAGTTTCCAATATTATTAATTTTATATATAAGTTTATATAGTTTTTGTTCATATTTATTTAGTATGTTGTATGTTCGTAAGTATCTGTGCATCTTCATGTATAAGATAATTTTGAATATATACTATATGTATGTAATTATGTACTCAAGTATTGTACACAAAGATTTTTTTATATAACATACAAAAGTTTGTCTACAGATCAAAACCAATCAAACAAATCAAGAAATAAAAACGAAAAACAACTAATGGATTTTAATAAAATAATCATTGCCGACATTTGATGTACTTCTTACTCATAAATGTCAGTATGCACTATATTAATAAAGGAGTTTCACATAAAATATATTTATGTATGTATGTATTTACATGTAATATCTATGTAATGTAACCTTTGCCAACTTACAAAATCATGCTATACCAAAATCAAAATCAGTAGATTACATTATTGACTTCATTAGTTCATTATGTGGCTACGCAAATTTATTCATAAATTCGATTGAGTTTAAACTCAGAAGATTGAAAAGTGAAAAGCTGATAATGTCATACAAGTAAAGATCAGTTTAAAATGTCATCTTTGATATGAAATTAAAATTATAATTCACTAATAAGTCATAAGTATTGAAAAGAAATAATCAATCAAATTTTTCTAAGACCCTTCACACACATACCATGAAGCCATTCACATATTCCTTGAGTTATTGTAATTTTCCTTTAAATTTGATTATGGGTAGTGAAACAATTGATACGATTTTTGACAACTTCAAATTGTCCAAGAATCGAAATGAAGTTATTGATCAATAACTGACATTAAATAAGACTATCCATTAAATTATCAACTAAGAAAATCAGTTGGACATTTTCTATATGAAACTCAATCATTATGTACTTTTTCCGATATTTATCACGAAATTCTAGATGAGAAACTTTACCCATCATATATATTATTGTATTATCCAGCTTCCTCATAAAATTTTCTTAAAAATTCATTCATTATAGTAATTTACCAAAATCTTCTCATAATAAGTATACGAAAGTTGATACTTAGTTGATGAACGTAGCACAGAACCCATGCATACTTTATGTTTATTGGAAAACCGATCAAACAACTACAAGCCGCTGCCATTAAAAATAATGTTAGGTTGACTCTTATGTTTGAGTCATCAATTTGAAAGAGTTTTTAATTTGTTCTCCGTAGGCACAATAAAATGTTTTTATTGTACAATAGTTCTACGATTCTTTATAAAAAAGTTGCCTGGAACACTTCGGACTTGAAGATTTTAGGAACTTCAAAAGACATTGTCTCTCCTTAACTTCAGTGGAATTTCTTAGCAGTGACAATATGTAGTACTTGCTATCGAAGAATAAAAAGCACTAAATTGATCTAAACTGATCTGTTGTGATCTATGTGTGATGGGTGTGGGTAATCTTCGTTCAATCCGAAGTCTTGTTCTATATTATTATTAAATAATAAATATAATTCAAATCAAAATGAACTCAATTTGTTCACAATTTCAACGTTTCATTTATCATAAAAATCATTATTTGTTTTTTTTTTTCTAAAACTCCATTTATTGTGTTTTGGTTTAAATATTTTTGCGATTATTTATTTTGTTCTAATATTCATTTTTTTTCTATGTTTTTTTTTTTTTTTTTTTTGTTTTGTATAAATATAAATATAGAGATTTATTTCATTCTAGTAGTTTTGCTGTATTTGGTGTTGTTACAAATGAAATAAAAAACAAAAATTTTCAAATTAAATTTATAAACTTTATCAGTATGTTTTTGTTTTGAAGAAAAAAAAAAAAAAAACTCTTGTCTATGCTTATCATTTCCTTAATGTGAGTATGTTGTTTTGTTTTTAACATATATTATAGTTTTTAATTATATTTTTGTTTTTAGATTTTTGTTAATTTTTCTTTCTGTTTTTGGTAATTTGCAATTCACTTCCTTTCTCACAATTTTTGGTAATCTCTATTAATCTAATTTTTCTTCTTTATTCTTCAATTTGATTATATTTTTTATTTGAGATTTTTCTTTTTGTATTTTATTGTATTTATATTTGTTTACTGAGTACATGATCTTCTGCCTTTACGACTACAAGTATATTTTTTTAACCTTTGGCACTAAATATTTTTACCTTAAGTGTATGCATACAAAAAGTTTGTGTATTTTTGTTTTGTGTTATTTTTAATTTAATACAAATTTTACTTTCTCATTTCTTATGTAACTTACTTAAAAAAAAAAAAAAAACAAAACAAAATGACTTCAGATTATCTCGTTTATTGTTGGGTAAATAGTTTTTTTTTTTTTTTTTGTTCTTTTGTCATTGTATTAAGTTTCTATCCACAGTACAAATTACAACAATTTACTTTTAAGTGTTTTTATTTTTATTTTTATTTTTTTGTTTTAAATTTTTTTCTACAATTTTTAGGGACACGAAAAAAACAATACAACACAATACCTACATTTCAAACATTTTGATTTATAAAGCAATAATAGAAGTTCATTCACTAAAATAATTTATTTAATTAAGTTTGTTTAACTTGAATTAAATTCCATAATAATGTTCACATATTTTTTTTATTTGTATTTTATGTACTTATATGATTAAATATGAATTTTGTTTTCCTTTTTTTTTTTTTCTTAATATAAAAAAATTTCGTATGCCTAAAAAAAAATTATTATTTTTGAGCAAACTGCAAACGATTCATTCTAAATTCAGTTTAATCTTTTTCATTTTAATAATTTTATAATTAGCACCCACTTCTAATAATGTTCCTTACATAAATTAAATAACTAAACAACTAAATATACATGAATTAAAACTTTATATTTTTTTAAATTAAATATATATTTTATGTACTAAATTTTCTTTTACATTTAACACATGCATACTCGTATGTATATATGCTTGTTGTTATATTCATATCCATATTATATCGTTATTTTATATATATATATGCATATATATCCTTTTTATATTTAAGTATATTATCCTGTACTCTCTTTGATTATAACCTTAAAGAAGGAATTATAGTCCAAAATGCATAAGAAATAAGAAGATCTACTCTGAAGGAGGTGTTTGTCAATGTTCAAGTTGATCTTGTTACACTCACATAATTTGTTTCAAAAATATACAATTGATTAAATGAAATTCATCATTATGTTCTGATCAAGATCGATCACTCGCATTTCTCTTTATTAACTCGCTTCCAAAGCCATTTTGTTTTTGTATTTTCTAAAATCTTCATGCAGTGAATGATATTATAAATTTGTCATTAAGTTTGTAACATAAACAAGGAGACATCGGACAACCCATAAAATATATAAATACATAATCTTGATAAGCTCGACGAGACGAGTTGATTAAGCCATGTCCGTCTGCCTATCTGTCCATCTGTATGTTGCATACACACTAGTCTCTCAGTTTTTGAGCTAGAGAACTAAAATTCTGCACAAAGTTTTTCTTTTACCAATCGCTGTCCATTCAACAGAACCAGACTAAATCGGATCACTAGAAGGGATACCTCTCATTCATCAAACCCATATTTAAATTCATGTTCTTTTAAATTTCTTTTCTTTTCTTGTTTTGTTTTTCGCATGATCGAACTAAAATTTAGACACTATAAGTCCTTGTCACATATACACCAACTGTTTAAATTGCAATGCCCTAGGATTACTGGATCGTATAGCTCTCATACAAGCCCACATTTAAGTTCAAGTTCCTATTAGAGAAACTCTTTGGTTTTTCTTTTATCGAACTGAGAATTTGATAATATAAGTGTGTAACTCATATTTACTAACCATGTAAATTTCAAGACCCTGGCATTACTAGTTTCAATGCAGAAATGCAGTCTGAATACTGACTCTACCCTGAGAATAAGTCAAATCAATAATGACATATTCCAGGAGCGTAGGGAAAAATGTTCTTAGGAGCGCGTTAGGAGTATAACAACTTCGTTATAGTCGAAGTTAAACTCTTTTTTTGGGTTCTGGACCCAAAGGGTACCAAACTGAACCCTATTTCAGAGACTCGTTGTCCATCCGCCCGTCCGTTCGTTCTCGGGTCATTTCTCATGAACCTTAATAGCTAGAGACTTGAAATTTTCACAGAATGTGTAGTTCTATCCGGGCAATAACAGCAAATACTAAACTTAAATTTTTAAAAAATAAATTAATTACCAGAAACATTTTAGTTTGTATGCCAGCTATAGGATCCAGTAACCCCATGATCTTAGTTGATGGCTGTGGATTAAAAACTTATAGTATCGAAATTTTAGTTTGATCAGATCACTAGGGAGGGTACCTCCCACACAAACCCACCATTAAAATTCAGATTTTTATTAGAAAAACTTCTTTTTTCTTTGGACTATTAAACTGAAATTTAGACATTACAAGTTTCTGATATAGGCGCGGTACATGAAAAGGACTATGATATGAACTACATAAGAACCGAGATAAATGCTCTCATAACCCTCCGTGTACGTGTCTGACTCGCAAATGGCCGATTTTTTTTTTTCTTTTTCTTGTAACGATATTATATTATTACTAGTTATCCCCGCGACTTCGTATGCGTGGTATGCGAAATATATTTGTAATACTTAAATACGCGAGAAAAGAAGAGAAAAAAGATCGGCAGAATACATTTTGGTTTTTGGTAGAAGTCTACCCCGCGACCCTCCCACTTTGCTTATCGACAAACCAAAATTAGTCAATAGCCCCAAACACAAAACACAAGAAAGCAAAGCATCACCAACAAAACATATGTCTCTTTCTTGTCCCACTTTAATAAATGAACATAAAATACGGAAACGAAGAGCGCAAAAAGAGCGTACTCAGAGACGAAAAATACAACAATAACAACAACCAAATCATTAAAATCATAAAAGCATATAAATCTTGTAGTGGTTTTCAAAAAACTTAATACTTAAAAATATTATATTAAAAGTTAAAAACTGAAAAAAAGAAGTATGCAACTCTTTTCATTAGCAATTATATGTCATATTAAAAACTTAAAAAAATCGGCTAATTATAGTGTGTGATAGATAAAAAATGTTAAAAATTTGGTTCAAAAAAAGTGCCTGTATCTCGACAACCGCGCCTCCTACCGAATCCAACTGAAGCATAAACTATTTTGGTGGTTCCATAAGTGAAACAAAAAAAGAATTACCAAAATTGGTTTAGCCGTTAGGAGATTAGGAGTCACAAAATTTCGTACACTCGAATTTTATATATAAAGATTATCTTATGTAGTTCACATTATAAACCCTTGTAGGTAACAGGGTACAGTCGCTTTTATTCGACTATATCTCCATTCAGTTTCAGTTTTTATCTATGTTTTTTTTTTTAAATTAACATTATATAGTACAATAATATGTATGTATGTAAAATTATATATTTATTGATTATATCCTTCACAAATTTAGTTTCTAGTCTAGAGACTTTAGATTTAAGTGAAAGATATACCATATCCATACTAAACAAAACTATTATAAGATTTTGATTATTGTGAGAGCTATCGAACTTTCGTTCATACACATATATATATATATATATATATTTATATATTATATATTTTTTTTTGTTTGCCATATTTTCACATTTTATGAACATTTTATATTATATATAAATCTTGAATATTTACTTGGATGCATTTATTTCTTTTTATTTTACCATATATTATTTGAAGTATAAAAAAAAAGTGGGTAACTTATTTTCACCCTGACTAATTTTCATTCATTATCCATTATTCTTTGTTTTTCAAACTCTTATCTGTCTTAATAAAACATTTAATATTATATTGTATATTATATAGAGTATATATAATGCCGATGACCGCCTTAACACTAAATCAAACACTTATCATTGGAATGTGCTGACAACCCTGAAATGTAACTAACTGTCTGAATGACAAGAAATGTTACATGAAATCGGAAACGGCAACTATAATTATTTATTTAATATTATTAAGAGAAGGACAACTTAATGAAACAGACAGAGAGAGAGAAAGTAAGACAGTGAGTGAGTGAAAGAGAAAGAGAGACAATGATAGTGACAGTTAAAAAGTATTAATGTGATATAATAATATGCTTAAAATTACAGAAAACTTTTCTTCTCTTCTTTCCATAAGCTTAGTAGACATAAAACATACTCATGTGTATGTACCATGTAGGTCATGTCGTACATATGCAAGTTTATCTCTCGCTGAGTCTAATATTTATAAACTCTTATACATGAGTGCATACGTTATTACATATATATATTACATATATATATTATATGTACGAGGGTGTTAGGTTAAGGTGAACTTGAGCTAATTAAATATGCCAATGCCAATGCCGATGTTTGGAACACAACAAACAAATATGCAACGCAATCTCTCAATCTGAAGCTGTGTTTAGGATTTAAAATTGAACTTGTGTCTGGTGCTGGGTGCGCTTAGTTCGTACTCATACGTACTCATTCGTACTCAGATACAGTCTCTCTGGTTTTTGGTTTACGGTTTTCCTATTGTGTGTATATTGTTGACACTTGTTTATCTACTGCTGGTGTTGCTATTGAGATTTGAGCTAGTAGGACCGAGGCTACTGCAAGTGCTACTGCTCAATTGCACTGAAGTTGATGTTGACAATTCCACACGTTGACACTGGCGGCGCTCAACAATGACCGCCGCTGGCAGTGACTATTCAAGTTGGGGTCATACATTCATGGCATAATAGACAGATCCCTGAGCTGCGGCGGTAGCACCACCAACTACATTATTTGGCTGGTGTTGCGGTTGTTGTTGTTGCATTTGCTGCTGCTGCTGTTGTTGCTGCTGTTGCTGTTGAGATGATGGTATCTGTTGTTGCTGAGGCTGTTGTTGTTGCAGTTGCTGCTGCTGCTGTTGTTGTTGCAGTTGCTGCTGCTGCTGTTGTTGTTGCAGCTGCTGCTGCTGCTGTTGTTGTTGCAGCTGCTGCTGCTGTTGTTGTTGTTGTAGCTGCTGTTGTTGCTGCTGTTGTTGTTGGCCAGCTGACGTTGGAGAAATCATACTGCCCGCACAGTCTGTATGTGAGACAGCAGCCGCTCCTTCAGGCACACCACGTTCACTGAAACCGGAAGGCATGCCTGCACCACCAGGACCATCAGGTGCATATTGATAGTGTTGTTGTTGCTGTTGCATAATTCGCTGAGCATGTGGATGTTGTCCATAGTGTGTAGCAGTGCCGGCAGCACCATGACCACGCCCAGCAACAACATGCAACTGCATGCCTGGCAATGCATATCCAATGGGTACACGTATGGTTTGTTGGGTAACCTAAAGAAATGAAGAATATTGATTTTAGAATATGCCTTAGGTAAGACAGTCAAACATCTTTGTGCTTACCTGTTGATATTCGAGTATATTTTGGCGTTGTATATGAGCCACTTTAGGATCCATATTCGTGGTAGCGAACTGTGAATAGGTTTCGGCGTTGTAAGGTATGAGGACCATGGTCTGATGATAATTGCGAAGTGGGGGTGGTGACTCTGGACGTCGTGTGGGTGAACGTGCATAATGGGCATAATGTTGCTTCTGCTCAATGGACGTGATCTGGCTTTGGCAGTTTTGCGCGTACATCAGCGATTCGGCAGCATCTTGACCGGCATGTTGAATCATTGTCTGACGGAACATGGCACCCGCTGGTAATGTTTGATAGTAGGTTTGTTGTATCTGAGCGGCAGCACTTTCGACTGGGAAACGTTGTTGTTGTTCGGCACTGGCGCCACTGCCATCTGTCGCGTAGAAGCTCCAGGTGCGTTGCTCTGTCTTTTGTTGGGCAATTGTGTTGCCCTGAAGTTGTAATGTTTGTTGACTAGACATTTGTTGTTGTTGCTGTTGCTGCAACTTCTGTTGTTGTTGTTGTTGTTGCTGTTGTTGTTGCTGAGCTTGTACCTGCTGCTGTTGTTGCTGTTGCTGCTGTTGAACAGCATGTGGCATATTTTGCGGTGAGGGATTCTGAGACATTTGTGATTTAGGCTGATTTGGTATTGCATAACTCTTAACCACTTGTGGCACTGGCTAGAATGATAAAATGGAAACCAGTGTTACTAGTTTGCAATATGTTTATACTTAAGGCTGACACTTACTTGACTATTTACGACGGTCGGTATTTGTTGGGTAAGTTGTTCTTGCATTTGTTGCAAGATCTCATTTGTGGAACTGAATTTTGGTTTAATACCACGCACTGATGGCCGTTTATTAAAGCCATAATCGTTTTGCTCGTCATCGTCGGAACTTGCGTTTGAGGTGTCGTTGGTATATCGTTTCTTAATCTTTTCTGTGCGATTGGCTTCTTGCTGTGCAAAAGCAGCCAACTCATCTTGTTGTTCTTGGCCTGGCGTACCGGCAATAACATCGGGCGCCACTTTGCGCACTTCATCGCCAGTTCCAGCGATTACCATGCCACCTCCAATTGTATTGCCTACCGCACATTGAGCTGCAACAGCAGCTGCAGCAGCCACCTGCCCGTCGGCCAACATGCCCAAATTAAATTCAGCGAAATGAGCGTTTGCGGCTGTGGCATGCCCGTGGTGGCCATGACCACCATGGTGGGCGGCAGCTAGTGTATAGTAGGAGGACAAATCATCCTTGTTGCCTGCAACGCATGCAGTCAGTGGCGCCAGCGTAGAAAGAAACTGACGTTTTGGTTCGGTTTGGCGCGGTGGCGTTCGGTGTATTTGAGTATGAACAACAGGTACCTGAATACCCATACCGAGATCTGGTGCGGCTGGACAGCGGCACTCCTGTCCATAGCATCACCATTGTTAATAAAATAAAAAAATAAATATATTATGTCTCCGCTCTACTTACTTGTGGTATAATAACAATTGGGTTCTCTTCCAACTCATAAATTTTATCCTGTTTCTTCTCGCGATTGAAAATATCAGCAATCTTTTTGTAAGCCGATGAGCCACTCGATGAACTGGAGACTGAGGAGCTAGGAGAGAAACTTTTTTCACCATTACCATTAAGGAATTTCTGTGGATTCTCTTCGCCGGCTGGGCTATCACGATGTGCTAGATTTACGCAACCCCCATCGTTACCATCTTTAGCTAAAACAGCGGCGGCTAATGCTTGATCATCATCGTTCGCTTCACGCGCATCCTCATTATCCTCATCGATGTCACACGTCAATTGTTTGATACGTTCCTCCAGGGAAATATCCGACTTAACCGCCTTTTTCCTGCAATTGCTTTATATTTATATAACTCTGTGGACTTTCGGCCTTTTGGCCATCATTTGAACTCAGAGTACTCACTTGATCAAAGAGCGACGCAATATATTTCGCTCCATACTTCGCCTTAGTGTATCCGAATCACCGCAACTACCCGGTAGATTTGTAACCAAGCAGCCAGCTCTCTTTGATTCATCAAAAGCTCGTAATGCTTCCGATGTTAAAACAGGCGCTTGATGCGATACACTCGGAAACAGTTGACGTACCGCAGAATTCGGACGAAGCGCGTTATTAAAGAGTGTTGAATGCTTCTTAATTGGTATTAACTCATTGATTTGATTCTCGCCATCATCCAAATCACCAGCAAGTGATTGATTCTCACCATCGGCACCGCTGGCACCATCCTCCGTTACAAATCTTACTGAACGCTTCGTGGTACCACTTTCATCTTCAGATGTTGTGTTGTTTTGGTCATCAGACTATGACGAATTTATTGATTATTAGATTGATATAATTTCTTTTATTATGACATTTATATAATTACCTGTGATATTGAGTCTTGCTTCCAGAGTTTACCACCCTTTAGTATGCCGCTGATTTGTGTGGGTGAAGATTCCTTTGGTGGCAATGGTGGGGCCTTTTGTTCATCATATCCATCAGTCACAGCACCAATAGCACCGCCTCCTCCTCCTCCTACAAGAACGCCACTGCTGTTCGCTTTAGCTGGTAATGCTGGTGGAAGCATATCATTTGTGCCACTACTTGCACCACCGGCACAATCTTCTGTGGCTTCACGTATTATGCGTCGCTCGGTTACTGTAGTCATAGTGGTAATAGTTTCAACAACAAATCTTTTATTCTTTTGCATTTGATTGGGCATTATTTTGTCCCTTTTATCTTTAACTGATATATATGTATTTTTTTTTGTTTTTTTTTTTTTTTTTTTTGATCAATTCAGATCACATATACAACATACAATGACAGACAACATATATAATATTTTATTTAATAGCGTTACAGAGTTTAAGTTGTTTGAGGTTAGTTGAGTACAGTTGAGTTTAGTTGAGTTAAATTGTGGTCGATAATTGATTGGATCATTGGTTCATATGTCGGTTGGTTGTAGTACATAGAGACACGTACATATATATATATTATGATCGGCCGTTGATTATAGAAGAGCAACAACAAACAAGTCCATTTGTAATGTTCATTCAAGTTGAGTTGAGTTGAGTTTAGTTTAGTTGAGTTGAATTGAATTAAGTTGATTTGGATTTCAATTATAAAGCATTACAAACGAGTTATTAGCATTGAACGAGTTGCAAATGACGAATAACAATTAGAGAAAGAGAAAAGTTATGTCGAGCGATTTATGTATTTGCTATACGAGTATACGATATATGTAAGTACTTAGATGCGCCATATAAAGTCAGAGCAATTTTGAAAAAGTGACAAACGGGAAAATTATGCACAAACAAAAACCAAATTGCCAACAATAATAATAATATTATATACAAAGCAATATTTACACACAATTTAAAAAGGCCGACAAATAACTCATTTAAGGATTCATGTAAAAATGACGAAAGGGTAAGAGCGAAAGTGATTTGTGAAATTAACTATAATATGTACGAGAATATCCAGTAGCGGCTCAAGGAAGTTCATTATTTGAAATTGTAATTATATAATTATTTTTACTTTAATAAAGTAAAAAAATTATATAATTATTTATAATGCAATATACTTATTATATACTTATTATTAATAATAATAATGTATTATTCCATATCCTATTTCTGCACCTCTCAAATTTCACGTCTATCTTAGATTCTGTAGTTTTTAAAAAAACTTACCATTCACGAAATGAATGATAACATTTTGTTAGGTTTGTCTAATTGTTGTTGAAGTGAAACTTCTTGAGCGGCGTTAGGCAAAAATTTATCCTAAAAATTTGAATGAAAAAATACAAATCGTCACGTTTTTTGATTCTGTATCTCATGAACCGCACTAGGTAGAGACTTGTGAATTTCACAAAATATGTATTTCTATTTCCATATCCCCAACAATTAATAAAATGTTTGGAAAATCCACCGGAAAAGTCTCAATAAAGAGATTACAATTATACAACAACAACATGCAGCTTGTGTGTTATAAAAATATTTATAACAACAACATGCATGGGACTAGCTTATGTGTGTGCAAACACAAGCGAATGTACGAAGAAATCAGAAGAAAAAACATACAGAAGCTCGCAATTGATCTAATTTTTGGGCAAGGCAGGACAGACAGCAAACGTTAACACATTGTTTAACACAAAAACAACAATTACACATGGCACAGAAACCGAAAGCAATATACAGACGGACAGACAGACAGAATGACCCCTCCCCGCACACGTTGTGAGAGACCACAAGCAAAATGAAATTGTACAATCAATCGGATAATGTGTGGCTGGCAATACAAACTTATAATATTGTATGTAGTTGCATTTGTTTTGAGATGATCTCTATTTGCCTGTTTTTAAAAAGTTTCACTTCTATCACGTGTACGATGGCACAAGCTCAATTTTTGATGTATATAAAAGAAACCTTAATTTACTTTTCGCGATCAACATGACAAGAAAGAAAGAAGTCACCTGTTTGTATTTATACCAACTACATGTCAGTTTTTGGTCTTTCAAACTCAAATACTGAACTGATACCAGGTCTTCTTTTGTATGTAAAAAAAATATTTGTGAAAATGGTAAATATCAAAATATTTCAGGATATAGTAGATGCTATGTAATGAAACGTCTATATATAAATCGATTAAATCCTTAGCGAACTATATGAACAATCATTGTTTCAATCGAAAGGAATACTCTCTTTAAAGCCATAGTAGACAGTACGCTTTTACAGTGTTATAGTCATAAATATGATAGCTAATTTTTGTAAATATTTCTTTTTTCGTCTTTACAAAATAAATTTGAAATTAGTTTTTTTTTTTTTTTGTTTTTTATTAGAATCAATGGATTGAATATAAAAAACTATATTTCCTTTTACAAGTAAAAGCACAGATAAATTGTGCCTGGCATTCCAATAAGATATAGAAAGTAATCGAAACCTTGAATCCGCCACTAAACATTGAGCCCAGTGCCTTGCAATTGATGCTTACAATGCTTTTATGTACATTTATGGCATACAAAGATAATAAATCCTTTTGTTGCGAATTTTTATCATTTGCACACAAACGAATATGTCTATAAAGTATAATACTTTTGCATCTATGTATGTTTTAACATGTGTGTCTGTGTGTATAATAAAGGAAGCAAAGATACACGAGTATGATGTTTTTTTTTTTTTTTTTTTTTTTAACAAATGAACTGGGTATGTGTGCAGGTGCTTACGTCAATATAATATTTTCCAATTGGCATCACAAAAATAATTTTTTTTTTTTTAATACAACTTAAACAATTGCAGCGCAACATCTCAATCGAATTTTTCAATGAAATGGTTTTCTATTTAAGAAAAACAAAAGGAAATATGGCGGCATATGTTTGCTTACAATGAAAATGGGTTTGCTATTTCATATTTTCATTGAACTTAGTTTTGTTTATGTTTTTGGATTGTTATGCATAAGGAAATTTTTTGATATTGGTAAAGATATTTACTTTTAAAGGGTAAAACAATAGGATTCTCTGTCGTAGGTCTTAGTACTCTAATTTTCCAATTTTTCCTAATATAATAAATAAAACAGAAATAAGATGATTCTATAAAATATTGCAATACAAATTTTGTTTTGGCCAATATATACTACGGCGAATAATTGTCTTGTTTTACATGTAAATGGAATGGATATCGAAATAAATACATAATTTTATACTCTTCAAACAATGAATAGTATAATATTATCATTATAGTTTTGTCATGAAGTTTGTAACACACACAAGGAGACATCGGAGACGAATTGATTAAGCCATGTTTATCTGATCGTAAGTCTGTCAGTTTTTGAGCTAGAGATCTGAAGATTTGCACAAAGTTTTCTTCTCATAAGACGCTTCATATTTGGGGGAATTAATACTTTTGTTATTTAGTAAAATACGAAATAAACTGATCATGGCTTCTTTTTCAAAAATTATTAACCTTCCTAAAATAATAAACTATTATACAGAGACTTTCATTTGTTACTCCACAGTTTCAAATTGATTCAATCTGAACGGAGGTTACGTTGAAAAATGTTAAGTATTTATTCATTAAAAGACACACGGTTTAACAAATTGTTCAAATAATTCACTAACTTTCAAACGGTAGTATGCCCAACCAGATAGTATACTCGTATTAATTGCTTGATTAGAAATTTGATTCAACTGGCTCGAATGCAAACATTTCAGCAACTGTTGGGATAATTTTGGAACGCCGTGGACCGTCAATGGCAAGTAATATCGGTCCATGACATTCTTTTGTTATGTCAGAATTGGATCAAATTGATCTGGCCAACATGTTTTTTCAACAGGATCGCACTAAGTACCACACAGTTGATAAAACAATCTACCTCAGCTGCTTACGTTACAAAAATGGTCCACAAAGAACGGTTATCTACACTATCATAAAGGGTAGACAACTTTTAGATATAAGACAGCATTTAAATACTCACAAAATTGCAAACTGTCAAAATACTCGTAATTAGTCAATTGTTCATACAAGAAAAAAAAAAAAAAAATAAAGAAATTATCTAGTAAAGATAAAATTTCTGACTGATAGGAAAACTTTCGGTACTATCAAAGAAATTCTGGATGGATCATCCATATACGTCAAATGATAAATTCATTTAATGGAACACGTTGCACATAATTTGACTCTCAATTGAGATGAAATCAGATTGCAATAATATGTAATTTGGTATTGAAATGAAACTCTAGAACAATAAGGGCCGATTTAACGGTAATGATGCGACAATGTTCATTTACATGAATGTGTATGAATATTTATGTTATTTCTATGATTTTGTGTGATTATCTGTGATTAAGTGAGCAAGCGTGTTTAGGCGTGATTCGCTTCTTTGTTTTTTTTTCTTTTTTTTTTCGTTCTTAACTACAAGCATAAGCAGGATCTTCAGGTCTATAATGCATAAATGTATCTATATGTTGTATATGAGTATGTACACATGTAGTAAGTATAAATTAAAGTGATTTCGTATTGGATTATGGGTTAGTTATGTAAATGTTCTATGTTCTCTTTAGTACCTGCTGATGGTTTGTATTGCGATTGCAAAACATATTTTGGTCGTTCCTCGCCAGCAATAATTTCCTTCTGTGTTATGCGTCTCTCTGGGGAACTGGTGTGCAATGGCAATAGTGCAACAGCAGTAGGTGCCACATTTACAACGCCAAGTGTTGCAACATTAAGTTCCTCCTGACATTGCGGTGAGGTGCATTCTGTGAATTGATGAATCAATTAAGTGAACAAATGGATGAACAATAATAAAAAAAAAGAAGAAAAACGTGTACATAGTAGTTTTACAAGTATATACAAATCGCAAATAATCCGACGATAAGTTATTATCACTATGCCGAGATGTTTCTAAAGCCTGAAAGAAGATTTCTACACAGAACTTACTAAAATAAATACAATACTGCATATGCAATAAATATACTAAATGTAATATGTACATACAATATATCCCTTTTTTATATCGATCAGATCGATTGGACCCGGTTTTGAAGATACAATAATGGCCGATTATTTGTATATCAAAATGTCATTGATAAATCGACCATATCTTACAATGCATTTATTCTTGCGGGCAACTTCTTCATTTCTTTACAAATTTCTTGATTGAAATTGTTCCGAAGAAAGAATTTTGTTTAAAAGTCATTGCGTTTTTCTTTTAGAAATATCTTATGTAAAAAATATCTACCAATCATATACTGCCCAATGTTTTCTTTGATGATCCTCTCTAGCATCCCTCAGGCAACTTCATAACACCTCATTTATAAAACTTGTCAAGGTGCAATTTGAACTTATTGACTCTTTGAACAACCCATTAAAACTTAGGTGAGACTTTCACATGAATATGAATCGATGATCAATGTGATCAAGACGCACAATTTGTTATATTTTCATAATGTTTCCGCATTATAAGAATAGCAATACTGTTATTATTCAGTGGAATGAAATTTATTGTTTATTCCATTCCTTCACATCCCTTCAATAGCTTCAAATATTACTAGTTGCATTCAAAATGAATTTCATTTGCATATTTTTATTTCGAAACTTTTTTTTTTTAATAATAAAGCTAAACGGAAGTATGCATGAAGGATTCGTTGTTGTTATTTCCTATTTATGAACAATCCAGAATTTGGGGAAATAACAAATGAGTTTGGGCTTGGTACCACGCTTCGTTACGTAACGCAATTATCAACGAATATGATTGGGTCCCTGACTAACTGATAAATTGTATCTTATACCTTCTGGTTGTTGCTGTTTATTTTGATGCATGCTTAATAAAGCGTAACGCTATATACTAATAGTTGTGATGATTGATGGTGGTGGTGCTGGACTATTGCCATCTTAACCCCAAAAATATCATTTGTTTTCAGTTAAACCAAGCCCAACCTGAATGTTTGTTCATTCTTATTCATTCTGCTGATGGTGGTTAAAATTATGCAGATTCTTGTTTGTTTTCGAAACTTTGCCTTCAGTTTTTCATTGCTAAGTTCATTCGACATACACGTTTACCCTAATTGAGGTTAATACTCGTATAATTATTTTCCAATAGTTTACCACATCGCTTCTCAATTAATTTTGAATAATTTATTTATAGAAATTTATTAACAATACGGGTAACACATGTTTACTCTTCGAATATTCCAACCAATGCAATGAACTTTTAGTGCAGTTTTTATCATGCCAAAAATGGAGGCTAAAGTATTTCTTGTATCAATGTTAATTTCACTGGTATATTGTAATCTAAGGACTAGTATACGGTCTTTAATAAGAAATATCGAGACACTCATTACTACAAACATCTGATATTTAATTCCTTAAAATGAAAAATATATAATATTTTGTTGCATGGAATATAAACTATGATGCATTAAAATTTTACTTGATAAACAATTTCACAGCAATCAAAATGTGGGATGCCAGGAAAAAATGTTTAATAAAATTATTGTAATACCAACCAAATAAAGTTAGAAGAATTTTTAACAAGCAAAGACTTAAATTGGCTGCGGTTTCGACTTCCAACTTTGCCTCAAGCATTTTTTTATTTTTGATGTTAATGGAGTTTGTGGAAAATACAATTATTATTAAATAAAAATAAAAATAGGCCAAGTGCTAGTCAGACTCGTACACAAAAGGTTCCGTACCAGATTGGGGTTTGTATGGGAGGTACTCTCCTTAGCGGTCCGATTTGACTGATTCCAACAAATGTACCGCGCTTATATCAAAAACTTATAGTGTCTAAATTTCAGGTAGATAGAACAAAAACAAAAAAGTTTTTCTAATAAGAACCAGAATTTTAATGGGGTTTGTATAGGAGGTACCCTAGTGGTCCGATTATACAGAAATTTCAAAAATATAAGTTTCTGATGTAAAGCCACCAACCATCCACATTTCAAGTTCGTGGGGTGTCTGGATCGTATGGCTCTCATACAAACCAAAATTTTTCTTCTATGGGGACCTCTTTAGGTTTTTGAAAATATTTTAGTTTTAGTATTTGTTGCGAAACTCTCAACTCTCTAGCTATTGTGGCTTATGAGATATGACACAAGGACGGACGGACGGACAACGAAGTCTCTGCAATAGGGTTCCTTTTGGTACCCTTTGGGTCCGGACCCCTAAGAAAGACCAAAAAAAAAAAAAGTTCTAACTACATACACAAATTGTTTACATTTTCCACACTTCTTCAAATCATCTTTTTCTAGTCCAAAATTTAACAATGATATGTAAAAGGGCAACCTTAAAACCTGCGATTAAAGACTATCTATTTTAAAGTATATACTTTGAAATCATTAACTCTAAAATAGACAAGAAAGAAAGGTACATTCAATATTCAATGAATATACAAAAGTTATTTAACCTAGTAATCGAACTAGTTAAGTTGAAAAAAAAAAAACTGTAAATTTACAAGATGATTCCTATTATATGCGTAATATAACAGTCTATGGTGCCATTATAGTAACATAGTACACAATATAATATACATTTGTTGTAGACAAAGTGAGAAGTGTATTGAGAGAATAGTGAAGGATAGATGTTGCAAAGAAATGATGACAAAAAGTGGCGTAGGGAATTGAATGAGTGAGTTGAAAAAGCATGATATTGCGACTAATTGCATTGCGTCCATGGCGGGAAGCAACAAAACGACTTGCCACCCATATTAAGTACACTACGGTAACGAAGACATAGACCCACGAGACCCCCCAGTATCACCCTAGTTAACATCGTTCATCATCATCGTTATCGTTACTTTAGTCATCGTCAGAGTTATTAAAGAACATGATGACTCTTTTGAACTAAAAATACACTTGCGCCAACTATGCTAATTAAAAGGAACATACAGTATATAGTTCTATGAATGTTTGAAGGCAGGAATATGTATAAGTCTGTATGTTTATGTGTATGATGAGTGTCGGTGTGGAACTTACCTGCATCCTGCATCTGTTTAGCAGCACATTCAGCGCACTCAGCGCATTCCGTGCAAACGCCCTGAAGGTCTTCGTCCGGCGACGATGATGGTGGCTGCGATACTATAACCGCCTGTTGTCCCTGTTGCTGCTGTTGTTGTTGTTGTTGTTGACCTGACTGTGCCTGCTGCTGTTGCTGGAGATGTTGCTGCTGCTTCTGTTGCTGGTGATGTTGATTAAGTGCCGCACTCCCTACTGGTGGCGGCGGTGGTGGTATTTGGCTATTATTACGAGCTGCCAACATTGCGGCACGTTGCTGCTGCAATCGCTGGATAACTTGTAATTGTTGGATGTGTTGCGCACCAAATATATGCCCGCTTAATGCGCCACCGAGAGTATTCTTTAAGCTATTATCTTTATAGCCATCGGGCGGACTTAGTGCAGCATCGTCGACAAATTCAATTGGCGGCTGGAATTTAGGACTCTAAAAAAACCAAAACAATAAGATGGATAAATTATTGCATTTTCCTAACAGAATTTAAATAATTCGTATTTTTGTATATACGACATACAATTTCAAAGTCATATGTATGATAGGACGAACTAAGATCAAAGCCAGTATAAAAATCTAATGTATTGTACACAGATGGTTAAAAAATGAAAATGGTATTGGAGCTAGAGTCTGTGTGGAGAACCCAAGGAGACGGTTATTCAATAGATTGAGTCAAGCTGTTTTATAAATAGTAATCACCGTTTCTGAGGACATATGAATTATTATCATATCTAAAATCGGCCAAAAAGGGCCGACTTTTGTGAGGGCTACCTCGGAGCTCCACCATTATTGAATGAAAACGTGTAATAAAGTTAGAGTAACAGTCTTAGCTAAAGGAACTCTAGAGGTACTGAAGCTACCTCGGACGAGTCAACTGGCCCAACTGAAGCAACAATAGCAAGGTAGACGGTAGTTGCGGCTCTTCCCCAATCCCCTATTCTTAACTATTGCACGAGTAACTGACAAATATACGAGAACGCACTTTTATTAAAATTCTCTACAATATTTTTGCTGTTCCTTTACACTGTTTTTTTTTTTTTTTTGGTTTAAATAACAACAAAACAACAAATAAAAAATAATTGTAATAAAAAGGAGGAAGACGAAAAGTCCCATGACAGTATTTGTATGATTTATTTCCCGTGTGGGCGCGGCATTATCCAACTCTTGTCATAAGCACAAGCATACAAATATGTATACTACACATATCATAGATATACGAGGGTCAATCAACAAGTACTTAGCCTCAACGCCCGATAGCGCTGCTATTACAAACGAGTGTTACCATCGTGCAGTACATTCTTTTAATATCCTACTGTCAAAGTTTCAGTCAATTCCCTTCATTACTTATGTTTTGATAGCATTTGGAAGCGAGCGTGTCGGTCAGTTTTACAAAAATGGAAAAAGAGCAATATCGTTCCGTGATTCGTCTCTCGGTGAAGCTAAGTACTTGTTGATGGACCCTCTTACCTATAGATTATTTTCATTTTGGCATGTTCTCATTTGCAGATGCATCCATACTAGTTCTGTGTAGGTTTGCATACAGGGTGCGGCATTTTAGTTACCTACACTTTTATAACTAAATGTATCCACAACAATTTGATATATGCAAATAATATTTAATCTATTGAATTCAAGCCAACACAAAATAATAAGAAGATTATACTACAATATTATAAAAATATCCCTGTATGGAGATATGGCAGCCAGATAGAGGTAATAACCACTATTAAGTTCCAACGTAAATGAGTATTTACAATATTTTGCAGCATAATACATTGCATTGATGGATATGGTATGATAGTAGCTCAAACATGCAGAGAGACATGAACATAGCGATAATTGAGAACTTTATCGCCTTTCACACTAGCCGATATGACGACCGTCTGTTGGAAAATAACAATCGTTTAGTCAGACCAATCCGGAGGCTCAAAAGGCTACATTTTGGCTCTTTAGTTTCATGAAACAGCCATCGCATTATGTGGCTACACGGCCACCCCATGCGCCCCAAAAGGTGGGGACTCCAAAAAGTCATGCTTAATACCTAAAACACGGCACATAATTGGGTCGCTTCTCGAAGCGGACACATGCCAAATAATACATATTTTCAACAATTGAAAAAAAGAAAAAATATAGTAAAAACCAAATTCAATAAGTTTCAACAGTGTCATTTACTAGATGTCGCACCCTGTATGTGTGCCATGAAAACTTTTTCAATACTAGTCGTTGTTGTCGTCACTTCCTGCTTTCTTTTTGTTCTATTTTGTATTATAATGCATTCATTAAGACATGCATTCATTCGCTCATACATTCTCTTATTCATTCATTCATTCTTTCATTCTTTCAGGATGCATTTATGATTATGCAATACAAAACTTGACTCTTTCCGTATTTCTGTTTGTTTTTTTTTTTGCCTGTCTCCTAGTCCAAAATATTGTCGTTTTGTCTGTTGTTTTGTCTCACTCTTGATTTATCTCTTTATATTGTGTGAATTTCAACACATAACACATATGCGAGGGTGGAGACAAAACTATTTGAGACTAACTTTGCAGAAGATACTCCTATGTACAAGTATATTGTTTTTTACTTTTCATAAAGACATGTACACAAATAAGATTGATGCTTATTTAGAGAAATTCCTTTAAAATAAATATTATGGGAAAGATAAGTAGTATTAAATAACTTACTACAACAACATTTAACGTTTAACAATCGAAATGAAATTAGTATAATAGGTAAGCCGGCTAGTTATTCACTCTTAAAAAATAAATAAATCCATAGTTTTGCACATACATTGATATCTACTATACCAAATCATTGACTTTGATCTATCCAAATTTAAGTTTTTCGATGACTAGTCTAGTCTAAAAGTTTTAGTTATTAATTTAATCAAAAATTCAAACAAAATCATTTTTTATGTAAGCACTTTTCAAATCGCCCTTGTATTTTTTGTCTACATACGTTTATACTAAATACAGATTTCAATGTAAATATGTAATGTATTGTACGAGTATATTGGACTCAACTAATGGTGGTTGGGGTTATTTTCTCAATAGATGTTTTAAAAATCAGTCAAGTGCACTAAGCCAAGTAAGTTCTGAATAAACTAAGAAACTTACTTTCTACATACTCGTATAGTACAATACAAGCGAAGGTTATTACAATGCTGTTCTGATTCTAATAATTGAAACTTTTATGCAATAAAGGAAATCGAATCAGACGTGTGGAAAAGAAACATTTATTAATTGCTTAAAATGACAATCGTAAATAGGAGCTTTAAATTTATGATGTTGTATTTGTTAAGCAAAGTTAAAAAATTCTTAGTTGAATACATCAAAACTTATTTTTTTTTCTTGTTTTCTTCTTTCACACCATTTGCACATAGCTTTTATTTCCGTAAAACAGAAACTAATGAAGTTCGTTCGTCAGTTTCTTAATTTCTAAGCTATTGTGCTAAATACATACAAAGTCTCACGAAACTAACTTATTTAAATTTTTTTTTTTAAGTGAACTTTCTTTAGCGGGGCTGGGCAAAAATTGATACGAAAAATTTGAGTGAAAGAATACAAATCGTCACGTTTTTTGATTCTGTATCTCATGAACCGCATTAGGTAGAGACTTGAAAATTTCACAAAATATGTATTTCTATTTCCATATCTCCAACAAATAATAAAATTTTTGGAGAATCCACCGGAAAAGTCTCAATAAAAAAAAAAAAAAATAAAAATGTTTATAACATCAACATGCAAGCAACCAGCTTGTGTGTGTACAAACACAAGCGAATATACGAAGAAAAGAGAACGAGAAACACACAGAAAGTTGCAATGGATCTTATTTTTTTGCAAGAGGGGACAGAGGCAAACGTAAACACATTGTTTAACACAACAACAACAATTACACACGCCTCAAAAACCAAAAGAAATATACAGACGGACAGACAGGCAGAATGATAGGTAGACAGACAGACAGATAGATAGACAGACAGACTGACAGTCAAACTGACAGAAAGACTCGTCGAGCTGATGTTGTCCCCGATGTCTCCTTCTGTGTATTACGATGGGATTGTACAATCAAAGATCAAAAGTTTTTGATTTTCCATACAATCATGCCATGACCCTGCCCCGCATACGTTGTGAGAGACCACAAGCAAAATGAAATTGTACAATCAATCGCATAATGAGTGGCCGGCATTACAAACTTCTTGACAAACTTATAATAGTGTATGTATGATATCTCTGTCTGTTTTTACGAAGTTTCACTTCTATCACGTGTACGATGACACACGTACAATTTTTTGTTTTTTTTTTTGTTTTTGTTTTTGTTTTTGTTTTTTTTTTTTTTTTTGCTTAACATGACATACTAAAGAGTGTTTTTTTAAGCTCAACAGAACTTGAAATTGTAATCAAAAACTGTTTTTATTCAAAAGATTCATACATAGCGTTGATATTTAAAAATAATTTCGGGCATATGGCCACGCGACTATTCTTGAAGAAGCGCATTCTGGACATCCAACGTTTTGTCGCCAAATTGTGTTCAGTGATGAGGCTCATTTTTGGCTTAATGGGTTTTTAATAAGCAAACTTGCCGCATATGGAGTAACACCAATCCACAAGAGGCCCTACAGATACGCAAAACTTCTAAACCACGCAATGAATTTTAAGACGGTATTCACTCTCATTTAGGAAATTTCTTGCGAAAGGTTTATACAAATTATTTTACATAAAACATTTAATTCATTTTGATTAATTTCAAATGAGAATATTGGTTGTACATAGAATAAGAAATGTGAACAGATATCGTTTACTTCTGCATGATGAAACCGATGAAGGAATGGAAATCAAAATGTAGGAATGGGTCTCCAGTGTTTTATAGTATAATATATGGTGAACTTAGATGAACCGAAGTTAAAACATAACAGTCTTCTTGTGCTTCATTTAATTATACCATAGAGGCTTTTTCCATTAACTCAATATACTATTTGATTCAAGTGCTCTAATATTATTATTCATACAACTACTAGATATTCAAACAATCTTAGAGTAAATACTATTGAGAAAAATAACTTTATACTGCCAATTATTTCTTTTGGTTAGGGAACAAGAGCAAGCAATATTGATGGATAAGCACTTCCTTTTTTTTTTGTTTATTATAATTATAAAGAATGAAGTAATCGGTACTAATGTTTTGCTTCGACAAAAGGTAATTGGTATGGATTATATCGACTGAGTCACAATAACCTATTCAGGCGGACACAAAAAACTTCAAATTCATTGGATCAATTATTTTACCTAGTTAAGTCCATTATTTTGTCAATTCTTCTGTTTCGGATTATTTTTTAGGCAAATTGAGCACATGCCAAGGGGCATGCGTAGAATCGTACTTTCTATAGAGATGTAGAGCTTTTGAAGCGCCCCGTGTACTTGAGTCCTGCTAGATCGCTTGATTCCATAATGAAAATTGATAAGATAGGACTACGATATTGCGTGACATTGCTTGTCGTTACAAAGACTATAAAATGCTTTCATGATTGCGAATTGGGGCTTTGTTTTGATTCACATGAACAAAACCAACAAAATGTTACAGTCTCATACACACAATTCCTGCAGAAAGGGAAAATCTTAATAAATGTGAACAGCAGGCTTTGATTACGAAAAGGACACAAAGAGGATGAGAGATAACTCACAGCAAATGAATCACCCGAAGGTATTTCTTATTCATTTTCTGGTCGGGAAACATTCAGAGTGACAGACATACAGACATATATCTTGTTATTAAAGACAGACTTATGGGAGAACTGTAAAAGAGATGAGCAGCATGCAAATGCTTTTACGGTTAGGCCAAAATAACGCGAGTATTCTGGTGCCTAACAACAATTCATTATGGAAGAATGTATTCAGCTAAGTTCTTATTTAACAGCGAGTGCCACAAACACACATATGCGATTTACAAGATTTTAAGAAATTAAGAATTTATAACAATTTACCGAAACATTAAAATAGCCTTAGGAATGTGCGTATTGACGGCAGTCAGTAATTGCGGTGAGCGGGGTGTTTCTTGCCGAAAGAGAGTGAAAAATTATCCATGAATCACAAAAGTTACTTAAGATTAAATCAAACTCAATGATATTTTTAAACTATGACGATGTTACTGACAATTTCACAAGACACAAATGTAGATGCAAAAATGTTAAACAATTATAGATGGATAAATAATTGTTTTTAGTACTAACCAACTTTAAATAAATAATTCTATTCATAGCATTATTGTTTTTATATGTTCTATATAATATGGGTAAAAGAACATTTATCTGAAAATTGTTTTCAATATTCCAAATTACCTACACATCTGTCGCACGATGTGGAAGGCTTGCTTTCTTCACCCACTCATCCCATTTTGAATTCAAGACCACCTGTTAAGCGTATACATGTCCTGCCTTCTGGACCGTCTTTACCATAAAGGCACATTTATGCGCTTACATTACACATTTGATTAGCTTGACCTGTATGTATGTATATGTCAAATCAGAATTGCTTTCATCGTTGATACATATATGAATATGGCTGGAAAGTATTCTGATGTTCAGTCAAGAATAAAGGAAAATGTGAACTTGTCCATGTACATTTGCGAAATTTATTAGGTATTCATGCTGTTGAGTGCGAAGCAGTAGCATACTTTCAGTTTATCCGGAAATTGTTTAGTTTTTTCTTTGCTTCGACCAAACGATTTGAAATTATAACAGAGCATTTGGCTGCAAATAGAGTCGCGAAGTCTCTCTCAGAAGCTTTGCTAAATGGGTTTTAAAATATTTCTGAAGCATTGTCATCAATTGCAAGTGACATCAAACCAGGAGAAACTATGACCATGGACGTTACCACAAAATTTTACCCATCTATAAATGATTATTTTAATGAAGCATGGAAAAATTTCGATTAGTTCGAATCGGCCGCTAAAGAAAAAATCCAAATACTGACTATAAAAATAAGTCTGAAAAAAAAGGATTCGCATCATAAGCATCATTTTTTTTTTTTAAGTGAAACTTCTTTAGCGAAGGGGAGTAAATCCAAAAAATATGAAATTGAAATGTGACGAAAATCAAAATTAGTCGATGTTATTATTATATTGGAGCTATTTAGGCAAATACAATTGAAATGTCTCCGTGGCGTAGTGGTTAGAGAGTAGGACTTGCAAACCAAGAGCGTGGGGTTCGACTCCTGCACGGCGAATCTTTTTTTTTTTTTTTTTGAAGTGAAACTTCTTTAGCTGTATATTGGAGCTATTTAGGCAAATACAATATGGAAGGGAAACTTCTAAAGTAGATGGTCGAACAATAATACAGAACATTGTAGTGTTATATTGTTTCAATACAAATGAGTTATTTTATTTTTTGGTCATTCGGCCATTTATTCGTACGTTCTTTCGTAAAGTAAACACAATCAGTAAAGCATTTTTATCTCTCTCTTACTCATGCATAATCATTCATTTTCAACGCTGCAGGCGAGCCCGCACAAGACAATGCGCATTGTTTTGTGCGTCTCCCCACTACGTCTGTGAAGCATCATCGCATTTTGATTTTCGTCACAATTCATTTTCTAATTTTTGGACTTACCTCCTTTCTCCAAAGAAGTTTCACTTCCATATTGTGCTTATAAGGGTGAATCGCACCATATAATTTTTTTTTTTTTTTTGTTAAGGTTCTTCAGCGACTATTCTCTTGATGGCAAAGAAAACTTTCGTTCGGCAGCATACTAAGAAATTGGGAATCGTTTTAGTTTTCTTTGTCGATTCTGATGAATTGACCGATGCAAGGAATTTGCAGAATTTTGTCACGATGACTTTAACGCATATGAGCTCAAAACAGAGTGTTTTCATTTAAGAGGGTATTTAAAAAAACATAGCAAGGGAATCAGCGGATTTAAGTATCTCAACCTACATAACATAACCTAATAAAGTCTGATAAATAATAGAAGAAACTTTTCACAATGTTGAAGTTACAACAAGAATATTACTTTGCTTAATGGTTCATAGCTAAGAAGAATAGAAAATGTATTGCAAACAACATTATTACAAGAACGAGTTACTAATTTGTCAATTATGTGTTTATCAAGCTATATCCTTCAACAAATCGACTTTGAGGATTTAACAGAAACAGAAATCCCGAAAAAACAATTATCTTAATCAAAATCAATCCAAAGCAGGTTACTATATATTTGATTTGTATCAATTAACCATAATAATAAATATATATAATATGATTTATTCTATCATTCACTTTCTTTACTTTCCAAAAGCGCACCAAATTCTTGTGTGTCCAATGGCCCGGCATGACCTAAGACCGCGTTGCCTACATTTTTATATTGCTAGCCTAGTGCGCTCTCGACATTTAATCCACCTTTACTCTCGAGTATGTAATAATGGCTACAAATTTCTGAGTAAGATGTGTTTACTAAAACTTGTGATCTATTAAAACATTTTTATATCTCAACACAGAAATTATCTTTTGACATTTAAGATCTTCACAAGACATATGGTCTTTTTAATCATTCTTATACCTATATTCTAATGTTTTATACCATAGATGAATTCCTTACAAAATTTGACCTTAAAGATCTCTGTGAAAACTAGATCTGCCATTCAAAGTCTTCACATGATGAAATGTCTTTGTAATAAGAAATTTACTTTTTGTACAATATTACTTCGTTTCAAAGTTGAATTTCATTCCAAAAGGTATTTACATCATGATTGCTTAAATATCACAAAAGAAACCCATAGCAACTATTATGCACTCAATAACGACAATAGTAGCAATAAAAACATTTTCATTTTGTTGTCAATTTCAATTAAGGTGTCCAATCAATAAGACAAAATGCTACCAGCAGCAATTATTGACTGTCAAAGGACATGTGCATCATGTGCTTCATTCCATATATTAGATGTTTCTTCTATTCAGTACACATGTGCATGAATGTTTCGTATGAATTTCTATATCTACATATCTGAGTGCAACTTTGGTAAATTTTTTTAAATGCTGCGCAAGCTATTTTTTCTGCTAGAAACTAAAGTATCTGCGCGCATCTTTTGCATGCTAAGATCCATATATTGTACGAGTATATGAGTATCGTAAGCGTAAGCAAAGAATCCATAAATGAATGAATGAAAAATTCGTACAATTCATGCAGTTTATTTGAGTTCCATTCTCCTCAATATTCCCTCTTATATGGTATGGTTCGGAATGCAAAACAAGTCAAGTGATTTAAGATGTTAGTTACGCCATTATTACGTATATAGAAGTATATGTAAGACCGATAGATACACATGCACATATATATATATATATGTATATATATATACATAACATATATATAGCCTAGTATCTATATCTGCTGCAAGCCTTCTTTATATTTTCTTTCTTTCCTTTTCCTTAACGATTTATGCGCTCAAATATAAGCTTATGCAGTCTTAAAAACTTAATACAAACACAAAAAACATGCTTAGATATACAGGATGCTCCATCTATATATCTTATAAAACAAATTCTCCCGTCTGTCTGTCTGAAAGCATTAAACTCAAAAAGTACAGAACGTATTTTTACACGGTTTTCACCAATGTACTGAGGGATTCATGAGAAAGGTTATAGATATATTTATTTATTAAGGTTTTGTGTAAATTGTCTGAAATATGACGATGATTATTGAAAATGTCAGAAAAAATAATGACTGTGTTAACCACATAACGATAATTCAAAGTGGTCTCATCGTCAGTAATTGTCTCAGCACTACTCGATGGCGGACATACAGCTTATTCAGCACTCAAGCTTCCGTTGAATTTACACCAGACCGAAAACCTTCATTCAAATTCACCAAAAATTCTGATATGGTCACTGTTTGGTCTTGTCTTGATGACTTGTATAATATAATATAATTCGGTAATAATTAATATATTATTCTTTGGGTCTTGTCTTAATGCATGACATGACATTTCATATGAGTCACATAGCATACCAAACATAACATAGATAACATTACAAAGCTGTTTAGTTATACGTTTGATCGAACTATAGTTGTATGTTTGAACTTTGTTGTCTTCGATCAAACCTACATTATATGTTCGAACTTCGATCAACAACACATATCATAAGTTAAGCGACGATATTGAGGTTGCCTCCGTGGCCGAGTGCATAGAGTGGTGTCTCGAAGTGCGCTCCACGTGGGTTCGAATCCTGTCCAAGGCAATATTTTCCACTAACTTATGATATGCAATTCTTAATTTGAATTTAAATAATAAAAATGTCACGAAAATCTCGTGACCAAACAGTCACTGTCCTTCAAAAATCGCTCGAATCACTTGACCAAGAAAGGCACGCCAAAGTCTAATAAAAAATCAAACAATCATTTTATTGCAAAGGAAGGCTGAAGTTTATACACAGAAGTAGAGAAAGCATTCCAGAACTGCAAAATTATTCTCCAACCAACTTAACATGTATTAGAAAGTGAGGATTTTGAGTGGGCACTAAGATCATACAGTTCACCAATTTTCATTCAGCAAAATAAAATAAAAATTTAGATGCCTCCATCACAGACATGCAGATATAAAATAATAGAATGTCTGATTCCATGAAATGTTTCAATTACTACGGATACCATGATCAAGTCCAACAGACCCATGGAGTTTGTTAATGTATAGCAATAATATTAAGAATAAATTTCAAAATAAAAGTGAAATTTTATTGCGATATGTCCCATTGTTGTAGAGATATTTAGATTCAATAGTGACTATGTAAATATTATACGTTTTAGATGATGGTGCACCCTGTACAATTCTGAATATCAACCGATATCTTATTTCTTTAGCGCACTTTTCAGCTGCTTCTTCTGCTCCTCGCTGCCCTGTTGAAAGTGTATCTAGTATGTGTTGAGTGCGATGGTGGGGGTGGGGATATGGGTGGCTGTGTGTGCATAAATCACTTAAAAACTTTCGCAGCTATATATATTTCATGTATCTAGTTGCTGATTTTGATACTGGTAGCAGCCGCACTCTACCATGCCTATTGCTTGGTTTTGTTGTCTCTATGCCAACTTGGATGGATGGATGGTTGGTTGGTTGGTAGGTTGGTTGGTTGGTGTCTTAGGTTATTATTGCTACTTATGAAAAATATTTCAACACCCTCAAGCAAAAAACACGCTCCCTTCTCAATTGACTTGTTTAGGACGGACTTGGCTCGTTCACTCTTAGCTGCAACTTTATTCGCTTTGTCTTTTTATCTGCCTCTGAAACTTGCCACTGCACTCGGCACGAAAAGCAACACAACACAGCACAAGACAACGAGAGTTCAGGGATAAGAAATTCCTCCTATTCGTTATTTTCATTCACTTATTTCCCTTTTCCCCCCACACTCCCTAGTTATTGTTTTATGAAATAATATCTTGAAGGACTATTTTGCAAGTTAGTCCTTATCATGATGTACGAGTTTGTGTTTCTGCAACAATATAAATTTCTTGTTGTAAAAATTTTTCACTTAAAATGTGAATTAGTTTTTTCGTATCTTCATTTTTTGTTATTTTAAAGATAAACTAATTGGATTACCATATATGCTGCCGTTCAATAAGCCCATAGAAACGGAAAATTTTCAATTTTAATACAAATACTTATCTAGCCTCTTTTCTTTTTGTGATGTTACCCATTAAGAAAAGTAATATTGAGGATACAAATTAACTTGTTAAAATTCATTATTTACAATTAAATATATAATCTCTCTTCTTATTATTCCCTTTCCCCCGGAATTTAATACCATTGGGATTTCTTGATGGAACAACTCGAGTGTTTTTATATACATACGAGTACACGAGATAAATACATTCCTGGCTAATGTACTACTTAGGTTTAACCATAGAAAACTTACCTAAATATTGAACATTTGTCAACTGATTATGTCGAAACATTTTCATGTGCTTAAATTGTAGTTCCCTATATACTAGAGACATTTTTCTAATTAAAACTTTTTATGATTCCGGACATAAAGGGTATCAAATAAAATGTACAACAAATACTAAATCTAAAATATAATAATATATATAATTCAAAATTTAAAGGGGTCCTCATACAAGAAACATATGAGTTTGTATGGGAGCTATACAATTCAGTAATCCTACTGTCTTG
Organism: Amiota minor; assembly: GCA_037043295.1. Lineage (NCBI taxonomy): Eukaryota > Metazoa > Arthropoda > Insecta > Diptera > Drosophilidae > Amiota > Amiota minor. The sequence continues at coordinate 90,874 of JBAMAW010001196.1, forward strand.
GAATTTACATGATTGGTGAAAATCGATTAGAAACTTATAGTGCTGAAATTTCATTACGTTCGGACTTCTAAGGGGGGTACCTTCCAAACAAACCACCCATTAAAATTCAGATTTTTATTAGAAAAAGTTTTGTGTCTTTTGTACTATCGAACTAAAACTTGGAATTTATAAATTTCCAAAATAGAACCACTAAGGGGGTACCTCCCATACAAATTCCTCAGTAAAACTTATTGGAAAGACATTTTTAGTTGGTCCTATCGAACAGAAAGTTTCCGAAATAGTCACTCGAAACTTGTCGGAACCAATCGAATCGGACCCTTACAAACCCGCCAGTAAAATTCAGGTTTTTATTGGAAAAACTTTTAGTTTTTTGTATAAGTTTCCAAAATAGGCGCTGGATACTTGTCGGAACCAGCCGAATCGGACCACTAGGGCTGGAACCTCCCATACAAAAGTCTAGTAAAACTGAGATTCTTATTGGAAAGACTTTTTTGTGTGAAAAATTTGAATTTTTATATCTTTGAGACAGACAAACTGTAAAATAATCCAAGGAATAATACCATGTATGATAAGTATGTTCTTCATATTCATAATAAGTATAGTTCATATTAATTAATTGGACAATCATTGAAGGACTGAGGGTAAATATTGGCTAAATATATATACTCGTATGAATAGCATTTAAATTAACAAACAAATTTTCACTCACCTGTGGTGTTCGACCATCGGTAGTAGCATCTCCACCGCTGACAGCATAATTACATTGGCAACCTTCTTCGCAACATAAACGAACCAATTCATGTTCCCCACATGTACAGGGCTCCTCATCTTCTTCATCGTAGGCGCAATCCTCACGTATAAGTATAATATAGTCGGCCTCAAAGAACTCATTACGTGTCTCATCGAACACAACACGATTTTTACGTGCCGGTGGCGGTCGATTTGGTTTCTTAAGTAAACCCCGTAATTGACCGTTCACTTCACGCATTGTGTTATTATTATTATTATTATTTATAATAAAAGGAAATTGATTATAAATATCCTCCTCCTCGTCGTATTCGTCGTCGTCGTCGTCGTTGTCAATATTATTTTTAAGGCAACTTTCACAATGACAAACAAATGATGATGCAGATGTGGATGCGGATGATGATGATGATGTATTATCGGATAATGTTTCTTCGTCGTTTATATCAATTTGTGATACTATTTGATGATGATGGTCGTCGTCGTCGTCTTTATATTCTTGATTTTGATAAAGTTGATAATCTATATCATTAGCACTATCAATATATTCTGTAAATAGTTCGTCATAACAATGAAATGGCGTTGGTGATGCGGCTTGTGATGTTATTCGATCGATTGACTTTTTTGGTTCTGTATAATAATATTTTTGATAAATATTATGATTTCTATCAAAATATTCTTCTTGTTCTGCTTGTTGTCGTTTTAATGATGTACTAATATTTTTATTTCTTAGTTTTATTGGTGATGTTGATATTGATGGTGATTGTAGTGTAGATTGAGATGCTTCTGCGTTCTATATATATCCTGCAAAATTACCTTTTTATAGTATTTTGTAAATTACTTCTAATGTTAATGTTGTTGTTGATGTTGTTATTGTAAGCATTTTGTAGCATCACTGCACTTATCAATTGATTCTCCAAAACTTCTATTATTATTGTTGTTGAAAATTTGTTTTTGCATTGAATAGTGTTGTTTCCAAATGCTTATTCTTATGTATCAAACGTTGTTACCGTTATCGGTGGTGGCTTCTGTGTTGTTGTTATGTCAATGATATTTTTATTAACTCTTGAAGATATTTTATCTAATGATAATGACAATAGAGGAGACTCTTTTAATTTTATTTTCTGGTTTTCTGATAAATTTTGTAATCCTTTAACAATTTTATTATTACTAACATCGTCGTCGTGGTCATTAGTTACAATAACATTTTCGATTCTTTCCTCATTGTTGATGTTGGCGACGTTGTTGTCTTTCTCATAAAGTTCATCATAATCATAATCATCATAATTATCAACCTATCGTTATTTAAATTTTTATTTAGTCGCTGCTGCTCTTTCTCAATATGGATTCTTAGAAAGCTCTTTGGTCTGTTGAGCTTTTTCAATTTGGACAGGCGCACAAAATTTTCTGAGACATGTGTTGTTGTTGGTATGATTACATCTCTCTCAATTTGTTTTCTTGTCCTTTCTATATCTTGCCTTGTCAGCTGCCTTCTGTGCCTGTGCCTGTGTCTGTGTCTGTAACTGTGCTGGTCTGTGTCGTGTCTGCAGTGCACTGTGTTCTAGAGTACATTTAACTGTGCCTGTCGTCCTTTACCTGTACTGTAACGTTCGTTTCAGCAAAATCCTCTTTTTCTTGTTATCGTTTTTGTATTTTTGTATTGTTGTTATCCTTTGTCTCTTCTACTTCTATAAAATTTATAGCCAATTGAATTGCACTTGAGTCTTGGGTCTTTTCTTGTTGTCGCTGTTGCTGTTGGTGGTGTTGCTTTATTTGTTGTTCTTGATGTTGTTGTTGTTGTTGTTGTTGTTGTTGCTCAGACGACCTTAGTAAGTCAAGCTCAACAACTCCTTCTTCAGTGCCTTCAATTTTAATAATATTATTGTGGTAGTCATTGCCGTTGCCGTTGCCGTTGTCCTTAACCACCACCACCTCTATTAAATTGAACTCTTCAAATTCCTTTGTCGATCGATTGTTGCAGTTTTTGTTGTTGCTTTCATCTTTGCCTTTTTCTTCTTCACCTCCTTCTTTTTTCGTTCTTCGTGGTCTCCTTCTGTCAAGGCTACCTTTTCCTTTTCTTCTTGTTCTATTTTAATAACATTACGCCGTCCCTGAAAATTGGATTGCAAGCGTTTTAAACGTTGACTTGCCCCTTCAAATTCATATTCATTAAATGTTCTCGTTGCTCTTGTTGTTGTTGACTTTGGATTTATTGATTGATTTTGTTGTTGTTCTTGTTCTTGTTCATGGTAACAGCTGTTGCTTTGTTGTTGTTGTTGTTGTTGAAAATTCTTATTGGACAATTCAAAGAATGTGTTATAAAATGATATCAATTTCGTTATATTTCAACTGGATAATCTGCAATTGCTTTTGTAAGATTCGTTGATTGTTCGAATAAATTATCTTGTTGTTGTTGTTGTTGTTGTTGTTGTTGTTGTTGTTGCTGTGATTGAGCCACCTGTTCTAATGAAGAATTAATAACATTGTTATTAGTATTGTTGATAAGAAATAATTCCTGCTGCTGTGATACATCAGATTCTTCATATGAATTTCTCAATGTTTTAATTGATGATGCTGCTAATTTTGATGTTCCTAATTTTGATATTGCTGATGATGATGATGATGATGGTGATAATGATTTTTTTATATCAAATATTGTCTCTTGGAAAATTTGTTCTCATTGTTTGTTTTTCTATTAGATTTATTTTGTCTTCTAAGGTTTTGAGTTCTTTATCATCTCTTCTTCCATTCAAATACAATTCCACATCAACAGAGTTGCCATATAGGATTTCGTTGTTTTGTATTATAGTATTATTTGAATTGAATGGTTGCTGATGTTGTTGTAAAATATTACATTTATTAATTTGTGCAATTCGTTGTTCTTGCCTCGTTGAATTATTCTTGTTATCTAAAGTAAAATCTTTTGGAGCATTTTCAATCACTTCACTTTCATAAAAATCTTTCTCCTTATATTTCTTTTTGTCACAATCTTTATCCTTTTGCTTTTGATAATTGTTCTTCGTCTCGAAATCCTTCTCATCAACCTTCTTCTGGTCGTCGTCTAGTTCGTCCTTTACAGTCTTTGGAAATTGTTTTACTGCTGTCTCCTTCTTCTCCTCCGTCTCTTTGGTTATATCGTTTGACAGATTTCGGTTTTGGTCTGGCAATGACAATGGTGGCGTTGTAGGCACCCAAAATATTGTTGACGAAGGCGCAGTTTCTTTTGTTGTTGTAGAAGTTGTTGATGTTGATGCTGATGATGATGATATTGTTTTTGGTTTCGTTTTTGTTGAGCAATGTAATTTTTGGTTTGGGTGTGTGTTGCTTTTTAATGATGATGATGATGATGATGGAAATTTCGTTACTTCATTAAAAAATTGTACACAATTCTTTTCACAATTTATAACACTTAAATTTATTAAGTCACCATCATCTACATCTTGATCATCATCGTTATTATGATTATCATTTTCAATATTATTAACACAATAATTATTATTAACACTGGTTTTCAATTGTTTTCTTATTGGATTTGATGTTGAATTATTTTTATTATATAAATAGCACCAATGATTCTTAGCAAAAAAAAAATTTGAATTTGAATTTTTCTCTTCGTTTGTTCCGTCGTCTCCTTTTACTTCTTTTTGTTCTTGTTCTTCTTTTTCTTGTTTTTCATTCACTCCACACTCAAATTTCTGTTCTGATTGGATTTTTGCTTCTGCTCGTTCTTCTGCTTCTGCTTCTGTTGCTGCTGCTGATGGTACCGTTAATTTTTTTATGTCTGCCTTACGTTTCTCTTCCTCTGCTTTTGCTTCACTTTCTTCATCTCCTTCTCCTTCCCCGTCTTCTTCTTCTTCCTCGTTTTTTGCTTTTACTCCTCTTTCCTTCTTTATATCATGCACTTGTTTTAACTGTTTCTGTTTCTGATTCTGCTTTTGCTGTTGTTCTTGCTGCTTTTGTGGTTGTTGTTGTTGTTGTCGTTTTCTCTTTTCCTCTCCTGCTTTTGTTTGTTTTTGATTTAACTTAAAGTTTGCCTTAAATTCTTTTTGCTCTTCTTGTTCTTGTTGTTGGTGCTTCTGTGGTTTTTGCCGATTAATAAAGAATTTTTCGCAATTCCTTTCATTTGATTTATTTTGGGCTTTTTTTTCTAGCTTTTCTTCTGTTGCCTTTATAACTGTAACTATAGCTGTATTTGTAAATATATTTGCATTTGTGTCTGATGATTTTTCGTTTTCGTTTTCTTTACAGTTAAAACATCGATTAACGCCATTTGCAATTGTTTTTATAACCTTTTCTTTCTTATTTTCACCTTCTTCTTCTACTCCTATTTGTATCTGTTCTTGTTTTGTTAAAAAATTTGTGAATTGATATTTACTTTCTAAACAGCAAAAATTTTGCCTTTTTTCCTTAGCAGCCGAAAGAGATTTTATTTCGAATCCTGTTCCTGATGCTGGTCCTGACGCAGGTCGTGATGCTGGTGCTGTTCCACCGCCTGCTGATAATGTTGCTGCTGCTGCTAATGACGATGGCCCTACTGTTCGGTTGTCTAGTACTTTAGTATTATTTGCTCTGTTTGATGACGTCGGTGATGCTCCTGGCACCGTCTCATCGACAGAGCGTGCGTTCTTGTCTGCTGGTGCGTTCAGAAGACATTTGGAAAAAGCTCGCTGAGAGTTGTCAACGTCACTCGTTGGTGTTGATGTCTCTGCTACAACTGCTACTGCTACTGCTTCACTAAATATTAAGGACGCTGACAATGGAGTGACGTTTGCTGTTGTTGGATTTAACGTGTTTAGCTGCTCTTGGCCCCTGTCATTGCTATAGTTGTTGTTGTTGTTGTTGTTGTTGTTACTGATATTCAATGCGCTTGCGCTGCTCCCATTTTTTGAACGCACGTTTTCAGCATTTAGAACAATATTGTCGTCATCATCATCATCATCATCATCATCAACGCCATGTACAATATCATTATTAGCATAGTCGTGAGCATTCAGCGTGAGCTTAACAACGGAAGTGTCAGCAGTTTCTCTTGCCTCTCTCTGTGCAGTGACGTGAGTATGTAATTTTAAAATGCATGAAAGAGCGGGCAATGGTGGTGGAGGTGGCGGTAACGATGTTGTTGGTTTTGGTGTTGGCAGTGGCGTTGTTGCTTGTAGGGTTGATGATGTTAACAAAAGCTGTTTTGCGTCACTCTCTTCTAACGTTTCGTGTAAAGCTTCGCTTTGCTTTTGTTCAAGTGACGTCGTCGCATAGTCGGCTTGCAACTCTCGCTGTTGCTCTGCTTTGCGTGAATGTTCATGTTCGTGCGCTCCAATGCATTTCTTTTTCTGTGTAGCTTCCTGTTGGGCGATAAGAGACGCCGCCATTGCTATCTTCTTCTCCGTCAACGTCATCATCATCAATGAGGCACATTCGGCTGACGCATGCGTAGTTATAGTAGTTGTGGCAGAGACACAATCAGCTTTCGCATTCTGTTCTGGTGGGTGTGGGTGTGAGTGTGGGTGTGGGATTAATTTTAATTTTGCATTGCTGCTTGCCATTAGCTTTTCAATTTGAGCTTCAAGTTCAGCTAATGAATTTAATGGCATCAACTTTGTGCCAAAACTTGAATTTTCTCCCATTATTTTTATTTTTCTTGTTGTTGTTTCTTGTGATGGTTGTATTAATGATAGTAATGGCGACGCTTGTGTTATTGTTGTATTGCATACTTGTTTATCATGAGTATTATGATTGTTGTTGTTGTTGTTGTTGTTGTTGATGGTGGTGATAGAGGTGGTGGTGGAAAATGGCATATGTGTTAACCAAGCTTTATGCATTTCAGGGCATGGCTCAGTTGACGTTGTTGTTGTTGTTGTTATTGTTGTTGTTGTTGTTGTTTTTATTGCATCAGAAGCAGCCACACAAACAACATTGTTGTCATCATAGTAGTTCAAAGAATGTGACTTTTGTTCTCTTTCTCTTGATTGTTGATGCAATCGCTTATTATTATCATCATCATCATCATCATGATCATCATGACCATCATCAACATCATCATTATTATCACACGCTTCGTTTGTGTTTATCGTTTTCAACCATTTGCATTTATCACTTTGCGTACGTGTGTCGCATAAAAAATCATTGCTGTCGCTGTCGCTGCTGCTGTTGCTTTTGTTATGGTTCTTCTTATTGTTGCTTTTTTTATCATTGGAGTTGCTGTTGTTATTATTAATATTGTTGTTGTTGTTACTATTGTCATTGTTGAAACCTAGAATTCCGTTATAATTATTATGGTTGTTGGTGTTGTTGATGCCAATTTTAGTTGCCGTTGTTGCTACTATCGTTGATTCTTCTGTTGTTGCGGTTTCTTCAACTGCCTCTGCATCTTTATTACTTTTATTTGTTGATGTTGCTGTTGCTGTTGCTGTTGCTGCTGCTGTGTGTATTATTTCGTGTTTATGCTCTTTTGTTGTTGTTGTTGATTTTGTTGTCATTTTATATATATTTTTTTGTTTTATTATTGTTTTTTCAATATCTTTCTCTTGTTTCGGTTCTAGCTCTTTCTTTATAAATATTGTTGTTATTGTTGTTGTTTTTGCTGCTGATGCGGGTTCCGTTGTTGTTGTTGTTGTTGCTGTTGTTAATATATCTCTTTTCCTACTTCTTATTTCCGCTACAATTTGTTGTGTTTTCAAATTTTCACTTGAATCACGCACAACAATTCGTTGTTGTCTTGTATGTTGTTGTTCACTATGTTGCTCGTCTTCTTTTTGATTTAGTTGTCGTTGTAGATGATGATGATGTTGTTGTTGTTGTTGTTGTTGTTTTTGATTATCTAATTTCAATGTTAACATATCCAAAATGAACATAGTTTGTTTGTTTTTTATTCTTTTATTATTGTAATTTTAAATCGTGTTTCCTTTTCATTTTATATGGGTTTTTTTTTTTCAGATTGTTTTTATTTAAAAGTTGTATAACATTGATCTGAAATAGATAGAACAAATAATTACTACTATATAGAAACTAACACTGTGATATTATTATCATATTATTGGGACTATGCATTAATTTTAAAGGTTGCACACAGATGGCGTTATTTACAACAGTATCGCATCTGGCAATACTGTAACTATATTCATGTCAAAGCCTCATCATTAGGCTTTGTTTACCAGTATCTGTCATTTCGCTGAGATGCAGCGTAAGCTGGCTGGACACCGCTTCTCTTCATATGAAGAGACCAAAAAATGGATCGATTCATTCATAGCCGCCCAGAAGCCGGAATTTTGGAGAAACGGAATCCGGAAATTGGAAGAAAGATGGGAAAAGGTTGTGGCTAGCGACGGACAGTACTTTGAATGATGTATCAATCCATTTTGAAATCGAAATAAAGCCCCATTTTTGGTGAAAAAACCTTTAAAATTAATGCATAGTCCTAATACATAAAATTGTATAAAGCAATGTCGAAATTTCTGTCCAACACATTTTTCTCTTAACTGGTAAAGGTTATTGTAAAAATATAAAAGACAATATTGTAGCTCATGAAATTCGCTACAAAAATTTTTTTTTTCTCCTACGAATCACCATTCCCGAGATATTGAGATTCTAAAAGTTGAAGATTTCTTATTTTACATAATATGCACACATTTTCGCATCACCATATGGGGTAGTAGGCATTCAGTAGGCATACTCCATCATCTATTGTGATAAAGTTTCGTTAGACAAGATTCTATTTCTTGAAAAATGGTTCTATTGGTATTCATTGAAGTGGAACGGATTTTTGTTAATTTCGGGGAAGTTTATATCTGACTGATAATCTTCGAATGCAACAGTAATGTCGGCATCTTTGCATTCTTCTTCTTCCTTTTCTTCTTATTCTTCTTCTTGCCGAACTCCTACTGATTGCACAAAGAAAAAGGCACCAGTTATTTCCTCATTTATATTTACCATAAGAAGCCTGCCTCATTTGTTACATTTGATTCTAATGAACAAAATAATCGGACTATTTTTAAGCTACATTTTTTTACACATCCCTTCTTGCAATTACAAAAAAATGGTGTTAAGAAGCTGTTCTAGAGCAGATGCGAGTAAAGCTTGGATTGCCTCCTAACTGTTGTCTATGAATTTCCAGCCACACTCTTCTGGATCCATTTGATTGCATAACCGCACTTGAACTTGATAATACAAGTGTCGATCAACAAGGAAAGGGTAGAAAGACAATATTCATTTGAGTAATTTTCTTTTCATTTTCATTGTTAGGGTTCCGGACCCAAAGGGTACCAAAAGGAACCCTATTGCAGAGACTTCGTTGTCCGTCCGTCCATCCGTCCTCGGGTCATATCTCATAAACCGCAATTTCACAGATGGTGGCATCAGCAACAAATACTTAAACTAAAATATTTTCGTAAACATAACGGGGTCCCCATACAAGAAACATTTTGGTTTGTATGGCAGCTATTCGATCCAGTAATCCCACGAACTTGAATTTGGATGGTTGATGGCTATACATCAGAGACTTATATTGCCAAAATTTCAGTTTGAATGGATTTCTCGGGTGAGTACCTCCCATACAAACCCCCATTAAAATTCAGGTTCTTATTAGAAAAACTTTTTTTTTTTTTTGTTTTATCGAACTGAAATTTAGACACTTTAAGTTCTTTAGATAGACGCTACACATCTGTTGGAATCAGCCAAATCGGCCACCTAAGAGGGGTACCTCCCACCATTAAAATTGAGGTTTTTATAGAAAAACTTTTTGATTTTTGGACTATTGAACTAAAATTTAGACACTATAATCTGGTACAGAACCCTCCGTGTACGAGTCTAACTTGCACTTGGTCCATTTTATTTTTTTTGGTCTAGCAGTTTTCCAATTTTATTACCCCTTCCAAATAATATGTTTTCCCAAGGTCCTCAAAATAAGCGTTTCAAATCTCTTAACGCCGAGCCATTTCTTCAGGTTTGAAAACAGGAAATAGTTGCAAAGGGCTTAATTCGGAGAATATGCTAGATGCTAAGCAGTGCGTACCTTAATTTATGGATTTTTTCCATTATGATTACACACGTGTATTGACATGATTGAAAAGAACTTTTTTCTTCACCAAATGCGGTCGATTTTGTTTCAAATTAACGTCAAATCTTTTCAACAGATCTGAATAATATTCGTTCGTGATTGTTTTACAGTTTTAAAGGTTTTCGATGTGAATGACACCGAGTGCATCCCAAAAAACAGTCGCCACAATCTTGTTGGCCGACAGACCCACCTTGGCCATCTTTGGTGCACGTTCATCCGGAGAAACCCATTGCTTTGATGCTTGATGAGCACACGAATCACATTTTCCATTTCTTTTAAATACATTAAAGTTGTTTGCTTTAATTGAAAATATATATAAAACCATGTGGTCAAATTTATTGAGACTATAACAGCAGATTAGTAATGAACTTAATGATCGACCCTCGCATACACGATATACTGTGGCTCAAAGCTTAAATGGGACACTGCGTTAATTCAAATTCAAACCACTCTAACTTTTTAACTAAGAATGATTTTGACAGGTTTTTAATATATTTGCCTCAGATGGACAGACGTACGTATGGCGAAAGCTTAATACAAGGCTTAAAAAGAACCATCTATGTGAAACAATAAAGCATGTATGTCGATAGCAGGCGTTGGTAACTTGGTGTTCATAGAAGGAAATACGGACAAAAACATGTATCTTAACATCCTTAAAGAAAATCTTAAACAAAGTGCCGAGAAATTGGGAATAGCAGATACATTTCGCCTATACCAAGATAACGACCCCAAACACAAAGCGGAAATTGTACAGACCTGGCTGATTTACAACTGGACCCACGTAATACAACCTCCAGCTTAATCACCAGATTTAAATATGATTGGGAACCTGTGGGTGTTGCTGAAAGCACACCTGAGGAAACGAACTTTTTCCAACAAAAATGAGCTTAAAAGCGTGTTGCAGGAAGAATGGAGCAAAATACCATCTGCCACCACACAGAAGTTGGTCAACTCCATGCAACAGATGTTGAAATCGGTGATTAAAGCTTTGATCCTATTTTCGGCCATGTGTTCAATTGTTTCTGTTTTGTTGATTACATAGTTGATTTTTTAGTAATTTTTTAAAGAAATAAATTAAATTAAATATTTTCCTAAAAATCTGCATTCTAAATTCTGATTGAATTTGAACTTATGCAGTGTCCCATTTAAGCTTTAAGCCACATTAAGCGTTGAAAGGCAGAAGCTGATGAAGACGAAACTTCAATATCTAGACTTGTCAATAGAATCAATTTTTTTGGGAGCTCCATATATAGATAGAATAAAGCGTATCCCAATTGTGATGATGACCTATGGAGAAAAGTGAATCTTTTTAAAGACATCTGCACAATCAAATAAATCATTACAACTTTATGACAATTTAAATACTGTTGTTTTACCCTTCTTAGGGTTCCGGAGCCAAAGGGTAATAAACGGAACCATATTGCAGAGACTTCTCATATCTCATGAACCGTAATAGCCATAGAGTTGAAATTTTCACAGAATGTGTAGCTCTATTCGGGCATTACTAATAAATGCCAAAACAAAAAATATTTCTAAAACATAAAAGGGGCCCCAATACAAGAAACATTTTGGTTTGTGGGATTCTTACTTAGACATCGTTCGGAAACGGTTGCGATGTTTAGTAGTGAAAGCAAAATAACAAAGTGTAATCTATACTTAATGCATTTCGCAAGTTCTAAAATAAATTACAAAGGCCTAACATATTCCGCTACCTGAGCTAAATACATTTTCTTTTGTTTTATTTTTTTTATTTATTAATACTTATTTCGTTTATCAAAAAATATTAACACAATAAACTAAAAATTAGCATAAGCGAGCAATACGCTCAAAGCTCTATGCTCAATAACGGAACGGCAAATCATAAAGTGATAAGGAAAAGAAAAACTAACAATAACAAGATGGAAACCACAACTCAAAAACAACTTACAAGCAGTAGCTACTACGCACTGCTTGATGACAATAAGTGTGATGAAAAGCTCGTCGAAGACTTTCAAAAGCATATGCAAAATAACATATCTTGATAATCCTGTGCTTGCAAAAAATGCAAAATCCGCTCAAGTGGAGAACATAAAAAAAAGCTCCCGACAAGCAGAGCAAACAAGCAACAACATAAACTACTTAAACAATGGTAAAAAAAAAACAACAAAATTCCCCCAATTAATATAATAGACATCGACAGCAAAGCACCTTATGGCCTTCATTAAAAACGGCGTCAAAATCAATGATTTAAAAATAAAAGAAGTCAATAATAATAAAATTACATTATATCTAAGCAACATAGAGAATTACTCAAAAGTCCGGGCGTATTTAGAAAAAACAAAATCGAAATTTTATTCGTGCACACCAAAGTGCTTTAAAACAAAAACAGTGCTGCTTAAAGGTCTTTCAGCCAACACTGACCCAGATGAAATTCTATCCCATCTGCACAAATTCGAAAATGACAATTTGAAATTCATCAAAGTCCGATGATTTCTAACAAAAAAAATCAATTCAACAAAACATACAACTAGCAATGTTCTTAGTGATAAGATAGGAAAACCTTAAAAACCTGAAATCACCCAATGTAGAAATTGTCAAGGATTTTATCGTATGCGTAAAATGCAACGAACCATTGTCCATCCACCATCCACTACTCCAGAAGATAAGCAGAAGCTGTTCTGTGTACTTTGTAATAAATCGAGCCAAGCAACTTTATACAGGGGTTGTGAAATATACAAGGACTTCAACAAAAACAAAATGAAAAGCTCATTATTAAGCATATACAATCAGATAAAAAGCTTAAACAATCAGATAAGCAATCTGCCAAAAGCGTTTAATGAACCTTAAACTATTTAAATAATTTCAATCACCTAAAAATAATATCTATTAATGTAAACTCAATAATAGCCCGAAGCAGAAGGTATAATCTTCAAGCTTTGCTTGATAAACCTAAGCTAGAAATCGTATTAATCAACGAAACAAAGCTTAACTGTAGACACAAATTAGCCTTTAAAAACTACAATTTAATCAGGCGTGACAGAAGTGGCGCAGTAAGGGGGGCGGTACGGGAATGCTCATTAAAGAAGGGGTCAATTAAATACGACAGCTTCACTCATTCCCAAATAGAAAAGTTTGAAACCCATGAAACCTGCATCTTTCGAATTCCGATGCATTCGAACACTTTTCTTTCTATTGTATCTTTCTACCAGCCTACCGATAACAAAGGTAACTTTAGAGACGAACTAAATAAACTCTTCGAGAGTCTACATCTGCATAAAGCAAATAACTACTTTATAATGGCAGGAGACTTGAACTCTAACAACACTCAGAATGGGGGAATACAACTAACAATGTCAATGCAAACACTCTTAAAAGTTGGCTGAACAATAATGAAATGAGATTCAAATGTAAACTATATGCATCATCTGAACCATTCTTTCCTCGTAGATGTTTGTTTGGCTTATGTGAGTTTGCACATCACAGGTGAAAAAGACACAATAAATTGTCTACCTACAATGGACTAGGACAGTGATCACAATGCTTTAGGAAACATTGTGTCAAGAAATGTCGACCACCCGTTCATGTTTTTTAAACCACCAACAAACAACACAAAGGGGTTTAGTTAATGTGCCATCAATCCCCAATAGCAGAAACCTGATTAATTCGGAAATTGATGAACACTTTAAAATATTCTTAAGGCAATTGACCTGACTGTACCCAAATTCAAGGAAACGGATTCAATTGTAATTAAAAACATACATAAGGAATAAAGTAAAATGCTTACCATTAATAAAAAACACAACAGGCTAGAGTGGGTGCTACCCCTAATAGAAATAAATCTTCTTAAAGCTAAACTGAAGCTAATCCGTAAATTCTTAAAAGATAATATTAGCGCAATGATAAACAGCAAAATTAAATCGAAACTTGAGGCACTGGATCACCAAGGATCAAACAAACATTTTCAAACAGGCTAAAATCGCTTCATTTCTGGAAAATCAGTCATCAGACTTAAAATTCATAAGAATACCTACGAGCAAATTTAATTACTAATTCTGGACTAGACTTACAAACGTTTGAAATAGATGCCTCATCAAGCACCTATCCTACGATGATCCTACGAACCTCTTTCATAGTTTTGTTGAGCAGTGCCTCGACCGGTCTTTAGAAATGAAAACCGATTACGAGACATCACAGCTAACGGTAACTACTTTCACAGATAATAACCTAGCAAACTGCATTGATGATCATACATCATACATATTTACAAAGCTTACGCGTACAAATAAAGTGTCATCAGGTCATGACAATAACCCTAACATATTTCTTAATATATTACCGAGACAGATTTTACTAGATTACTGCACTGTTAAATAAAGTGCTTAACAATTCATACTTCCCACATAATTGAAAAATAGCCAAAGTCATAGTTCTGTCAACAAAAAAAAACCAGAGAGCCCTCAGATATTAATAACCTTCGCCAAATAAGTTTACATCATATCAGTAAAATATACGAAATTTGCATAAACAGATCAATTGGCAAACACTGTAATATAAACAATCTGTCAAATGAGCGCCCATTTGGGTTCAAATTCAAACAACAACATAAGCAGCAGAAGAATTTTTAATCTCTATAATGGGCTACAACTAGGTACAGTTAACTCCGCAACGGTATTTAACCTTTTTATCCTTGATCTGCTAAATCAAATTAATAATGTGATAGCCTTTGCAGACGATATAATCATCTACTCCCCTGGAGATAAAATAGACTGTATCAATACACAACTTCAGAAAGACTTTATTACACAAATAGTTGGCATCTTAACATTAATTTCAATAAATGCGAAACTATTCTGTTCTAACCACCGGACAACTCCAACATAAGGAAAAACTGGAAAAACTTCGGCATAGCATTCAGCTCAACAAATGAATCACTGCCACTGGTAAACACGGTCAAATACTTAGGTGTTCATCTCGATAAATTATTATGCATTCATTTTCATGTCCATACGCAAATACTTAAAGCAAGAAAAGCATTCTATAAATATAAACATCTGTTCTTTTCCAAACACATAAATACACGATTCAAAATCATAATGTACCAAGCGCTCAGAAGACCTATCATAACATATGCATGTCCTTTTTGATTCAACATCTCACCTTCGTACATGCAAAGAATAAGGCTGTTTGAAAGAAAATGTTTAAGATCATGCACAGGCTTACACAGAACTCCACAAAGCAACTTTATAGAAATTTTTTCAAATAAAGTTCTTTATGAGGCAGCACAAGTGCATAGAGTAGACAACTTCATAATAAATTTTATCCGCTACCATATCTGCAGATGCATGGAAATTCCCGAAAATACTTTAATAATTTTTTTTTTTTTTTTTTTTTGCGTTCTTTATTATTTATTGCATCACTTTACATACAACACAAAGCCTAACAATAATTGAGAAATCTTAAAAGCTAATGATGTTTTAAAAGTTTCTATAGTGGTGAGCTAAAGAAACTTTCCAGTGTTGCGTGGTCCTCCCAGGTTTATGGGGCAGGAAAGTCATTCCGACGAAGGCGCGTGCGACAACTCATATAAGATAGTGATCGAGCTAGTGGATTAGGATGTTCCGAGAGCTTAACAAAATATTTTTGTTTCCTTTTGTCCAATTCGGTTTTAATTAGTGGGACGTTAAGGTCTCTGTGGATATTCGCGTTCGAAATGTACCAGGGAGCACCTGTTAAGAAACGAAGTATTTTTGATTGGGCTCTTTGGATGACTTCAACGTTACTTGGGCTTGCATTCCCCCAAAGCTGGGAACCGTATGTCCAGATAGGCTTTATTAAGCTGTTATATAACTTTAATAATGGCACCCTACTATACAAGCTTTCAGTATTTAAATACAGCTCCAGCTAATGGCTTTGTTCCACCGAAAGCGTTCTTGTTTCTAGACACTAAAAATCTAATCCAAAACCAATTTGGTATTTTATCACATATATAGGCGAGCTACACAAAAATCAATAGATTTCAATATATATTGTACCAACAACAAAATTCGCGTTTTCACACTACTTTCCCGATAAAAGATTCAAAAATGAAAAAAGGCTTTTCTGTTAAGTTAAAGTTTTAAGTTTTATTTTTCAGCGTACAAATTACAAAAAATACATCATTCAAAGTATTGTCCGCCGGAAGCGACTACTTTTTCTCATCTCTCTGGTAATTTTCGAATACCATCAGTGAGCCATTTTTCGATTTCTTCAAAAGACCCGAACCGGTGACCCTCCAAATCGTTTTGCATCCGTCGAAAAAGCCAGTTAGTCGGAAAGAGCAAGGTCTGGAGAAAACTGCGGGTGGGGTAAGACTTCCCGTTTCAGCGTTTCCAGGTGGGGCCGAGCGTTGTCATGTTGAAAATCACCTTGTCATGCCTTTCGGCCGTCTCTGGCCGTTTTTCACGCAATGCACGGCTCAAACGCATTAGTTGTAGTCTATAACGTTCCGCATTAATAGTTTCGATTTGGTTTTAGTAGTTCATAATATATCACACCCGTCTGGTCCCATCATATGCAGAGCAAGACCTTCGAACCGTGGATGTTTTGCTTTGGCGTCAACGTAGACGATGATGGAACGGGTTCACCAGGCTTGTTATAGTATTTTTTCTTCTTAGGGTTATCGTAGTATATCCTTTTTTCATCTCCAGTCACGACCCGGTGCAAAAATCCCTTCCTTTGATGTCTTTCAAGAAGCAGTTCCGAAGCGAAAAATCACCTTCCGACATCTCTCGGCTTCAATTCGTACGGCACCCAATATCCTTCTTTTCAAATAAATCCCAATTGTTTTAACCGAACGAAAATTGCTTGCTGAGTTACTCCCAACGATTCTGCGAATTCAGTTTGCGTTTGGCACGGATCTTGATCCAGTAAAGCCTCCAATTCCTCATCTTCAAACTTTTTGGGTTGGTCAGGACGCTCTTTGTCTTCGACACTAAAATCACCGCTTTTGAAGCATCGAAACCACTCTCTGCATGACTTATCGATTCACCATAAACTTCCTCAAGCATTCGATGGGCTTCAGATGCACTTTTCTTCCCATTAAAAAAGAAAATCAAAACTTCCCGCAAATGCTGTTTATTTAACACAAATCCGGCCATTTTCGAAGAGGCGAAAAACAGTGTTGTTGTCAGAAACAGACACTGATGCACACTAATTATTGTTGACAGATGTCAAACCTTTCCAATGGAATACGTAAAGGTAATCGCTTCCAAAATCGGCCACAACTTGCAGGTGGAGCCATCTTTTGAAAATGAACTGAACTAGTTTGTACTCCTAATATATACAGCGCAGTAGAGTGCTCATTGTAGAGACAGTCTGTAAGTGTATTTATAAATAGTATAGTTTGTTTCTTTTTCTGTTTTATTATTGTAATCATCATATCTCAATTTTTATATTACACCCCAAGATCCTGACTACGCCCATAGTTGGACTTAAATGGCCGCTACAGTCCGTTATACAATGAATATGTTTTTTTTTTTTTTTTTGTTGTTTTTGATATTTTAAAACGTCTGGTTGGAAATTTTGGGGTATTTTAGAATTTGTATCAATTCTTTCATCACAATAGTAATTCATTAAGGCTTCCAATTGCTTACAGCATCAAAGTTTGAAATTGAGCTTTAAGTAATCATTATTATTATTATTATTATTTATAATTTATTTATTCTAAATGACTCGAAATATACAACAATGACTTTAAAAGTCATCTGTCGAAAATAACTTTTTAAATTTAAGTAAAATAAACTAAAACTTATGACAAATATATACATATTAGAATCGTATATATTTTAAATGTGTATAAATTCATTTTCTTCTAAAAATTCTTTCCCAAAAAAACATTCCTGAACTCGTTTAAAATCGGAAATAGGGAAATCCGTATAAAATGGTATAGGTTCTTTTTTCTCTTTTAAGTTGTAAAGTAAGCATAATTTCTCTGTGCCTATATGATTTCCAAAAAATTTGGCTTTTAATTTGATTAAGTCACATCTTGTTTTGAATATCCACGTTATTTCACTTATCGTAAAATTATCTGCATAATATGTTTGCTCAAAATTAATATTAAAGCTAAGACTCTTATAAAATCTACTTGAGTGAATAGTCTGATCTACATACGCTTTACATTTTTCATAATTCAGATTTTCCAAAAGCAGCATTCTTTTATTGTTCCAAAGTTCCCAATCGTCCTCCTATCTAAAGCTAATTTCATAACGTTGACCAATTAAGTTTACCTCTTTTATCCACGCAATATTCTTTTCTAATAGTTTTTTTTGACAACCTATGTGGCAATCTTTGGTTAGAGTAACTGAATAATGTTTTCATTATATTCCGCAAGTGCAGATCTAGCGTATAAAAGTGGTTTTTTTGCATGCTTGTTTATAGCATTATTGCATACATTGGTGTAAAACTCGGTAATTTTAAAACTTTTTTGATAAAATAACACTGCATTTTATCCACCAAATCAAATAAAGTAAAGTAAAGCCCCAAACTTGAGCACTATATGCTTTATTCAAGCCCTGCTTACTGCCTTAAATAGTTTCCATTTAGAATTTGCTGAAAGAGCTGAATCTCAGTCTTACTTAAAGAATTATTCCAGATCGAATTGATATTCATTTTTGCCAGGCAATTCCTATTTTTAACATGTTTCCCATAACTAAATTTTGGAGTAAGCACCATTCCCAGGTAGTTGTACTGTGAAGCAATTTTTATCCGGTCGCCTCTAAACAACCACTTCTTATTTTCGGACAATCCTCCTTTCCTAAGACCCATCATTTATTTAGATTTATTTAGATTAATAAACTTTTAAATTCCACATACTGCAATACATTTCGAGATTTTGTATCATATATTGCATAGTCTGAATATCGTCCGATAGAATTACATTATCGTCCGCATATAGAAGCAACCTTATGTTTATATCATTAATAGCAGGACTATATCCTAAAAACTCATGCAGGCATTTAAGTAAAGAGCAAAAAGCAAAGGCGACAGAAGACAACCTTTTTTGCCTCCCGAAACTGTCTAACACTCATCTAAGAAGTGCCCTCCAGTCCAGACTGCAGATTTTGTTTTACTATAGACTTCAACCACGAATCTTACTATTTTTGTAAATACTCCTATTTCTTGTAAAGTATAAATTAAGATACCTTATCGAAAGCTCCCTTAAAATCAACGAAAAAAGTGTATACCTTTTTCTTTTCAAACCACTTTAACTGTACAATTAAAGCAAGATTGTATAAGTTATCTATGGTTGAGTACCCTTTTCTAAAACCTGCTTGAAAACCACTTTTCTAGCCAGTTATAAAGTCTCTCATTAACTACTCCTATCATAACTTTTGCCGTACCATTTACAAAAGAAATTCCGTGATAATTACTAGTCAAGGTGGGTTCTCACTTTTTGAAAATCGGACAGATTATGGATTTTACAAAAGTATCGCATATCTTTGAATGTTGAAACAATTCAATAAGACAGTTAGTAAATTCAGCATAAAACTCATCTGGTGCATTTTTTAGATGCTCATAGGTAATCCTATCTTCCCCAGAGACCTTATTTGGTTTAGTTTTTTGTAAAACTAGTTTTACCTCTAATAACTTTAATCGAGCATCCAAATCGTCATTCTCATTAAAGCTCTCAGCATATAGAAGATATTCTGATATTTGCGGGGGATTTAGAAGGAGGTTAAAATAATTCCTAAAATCCTCCATGAATTAAATATCGACATCTTTAGGATATTCAACATATATTCGAGAAATAAATTTCTCTGCCCCACATTGTCTAACAATCCACTTTTTTGCTTTACCATCCCACACGAAATGTTCTGGAATTTCAATTTACAGAAATTCATTTGTAGAAGCAACGTTTGTATTCAATTCAAAGAATGATAATAATTTGGTTCTTGGAGGATGAGCTACGGCCTGTTCCACATTCCCTTCTCTAAAGTAAGTATTTTGCCTTCCAGGCAGGTGGCAATCAAGCCAAACAATTTTATGAGACTGATAACACATTGGGAATTCAAATATCCTCCAAGCAGCGTCAGTGGAACCAACAAATCTACCATTTAAGAAATTTCAAATCTCGTCTATCACGATTTCATTCGACCCAACATACTCTACACCAAATTCTAAAGTCGCACAATCATACCCTTTATAAACATACTAATAAATGTATTTGACACTCTTAACAGTCGTGCAAACTTCAACATTCAAATGACAATAGAACTTAGCTACAATAAAAGATGCGGATTGTATGGAACCACAAATCTATTATCAACACTATGCCCACGAACATCAACAGAAACACCATAATCACGACGTCTATGTACTGGATAACCATTCACACTATCATGAGTACGTTCTGAGAAATCTTTAGGAAAATTTTTAGTACATTTTCCTCCTCGTATGCACACTGAATTAAAATTTAAGACACCACAGGGACCATGCATTATATGATTTTTTTAAAAATTTATGTAATTTTGGATAAATATGAGGGTCAGGAATTTCAGCAGAAACAATTTTATTAATAATTTCAATACTATCAACTCTATCATCATTCTCATCCAAAGTCAACAAAATATGTATATATATGAGGGAGACAACGTTTTTGAAATTCAATTGTGTAAATAATAGCATCAATTTTACTGAATAGCAGGTTTTTAATTATCAAGTTGATCAGTTCATTCAATTTAATTTTGAAAACGCGAACAACAATATCAGGTCGAAAGTGAGCCTTAGACCCATTTAAGGTTTCAATAATTTCGGGCCAACTTGGATTAGATGTCATAGTTATGAATAAAGAAGGTTTTCCCTTTCGCTGTACAATACACATAGCATCTAAGTAATTGTGGAACATATTTCTTGGAGAACCTATGGATGTGGAAGGCAAAATCAACAACATTAGCCTGAATACCTTAATCATCATGCTGACAATATTCAGCCATTGACCTTAAAGAACGTATAAACACACTTACACGATCTAACTCATTAGCTAATTCATACATAATAGACACCTTACATCCACTATTTGCTCTAGCACGTACAGCAGCAACGTCGTAAAAATACAGATGTGCATATGCCGGATCACTACCATAATCCGGAGTAATTGTTTTTACCCCATGCAAACAGCATGCCATTGCTCTTCCAAAATTACTATTTCTGTCCGCTTTTTTAAGATCTACTTTGTAACCAGGAAAGTATTTTTTAAAAGAATCTTCCTCCTCACATGTGTGGATTTCAAAAAGTAAATGAAAATATTTTATGTATCTACAATGAACTAATTGAATTCTACTTACTATACTACTTGCTTTATTATCTGCACATTCCTTGCGAGTTTTTAATAGTTTTTTGTTTTCGCTTTAATTAGAAGACTGCTATACATCAATCTATCTGGTGCCAAACTCACTCCATATAGCTCTATCACCATTCACTCGGCCGGTTGACCTTCGGACACCAGGGTCTTCTTACTATCCAATGCAATCCATTTATTCCCCACGTTCATACGGTCGTTTCTCACCATTATTATGTGTGGTTTCTTTAGCTGCAGGAGGTCACTTTGTACAGTTGCAACAGTACTTTTTTATCCTGTTGCCTTTCAGCATTGAGGTCTCTTTCTATGTATATAAAGGTACCTGCCAGCTTTTTTGTACTTTTAAGCACACCCATTTTGTTGTTTCTTTCATATACCAGCCTTGCCTCACGCACTTTAATATGTTGCAAATTTAGTTTCCCTTGACACAACTTCTGTACCGCCAAGTTTTGTACATCGTTCTTAGCCATTCCCTTTACTATGACGTTACTTTCCTTGCTGCGATTCACCAGACGGTTAAGTTCCTTTTTATCTGCTCCCCGTTTTTCTTTAACTCCTCCAATTCCTTCCTTAACAACTCGTTTTCCTCTTTCAATGTTTCAATTTGACCTTCAACGGATTGCTTTAGCTTTTGAATATCCGTCTTCGTCGCCAAAACTTCCAATTTCCTTGTGGTCTTCTTTTCTACATCCCAAATTGTCGTCATAATGTCATTGAGCGACAGCTATGGAGACGTCAGCGTTTGAGACTATATTTCGTTGCATTTTATTTTATTATTCGCCCAGTAGGTGATGACACTTTTACTACTTAAAGCAAAAACAAATCAGCGCGTCAGTATTATTATGACACAATTGTTCACTTGCAATTTTTATGGACAATATAAAAATAAATAAAAAACTGATTATTGCACAATACTTGCAATTCAATACCATTGGCGGGCAACATGTAACTACAAAAAAAAAAAAAAACCAATTATGTCACAAAATATTGGTTGAGAACCAAAATCGGAAACAGACATCGTTTCCTTCTGCATGATAAAACTGATGATGAGGTAATGGAAATCAGAATGTCTAATGCACCAGTGCAAAGCAGGCATGGGTCTCTAGTACATTGTGTTATTATGTACATGTACCACATATTAACAGCTTACATAAAGGCCACTGACAGTGAGAGTGACATTGTTTTGCAACATAACGGCATATTACTTATTACAAAATCTGCGACAAAAACAAAACAGCATCTATGCATTAATACATTATCTGATGTAACAGGAACATTTCACGCCATGACATTAACAAGTTCTTACGCATTCACCTTGAACACATTCACTTTCAACTGTCATTGCATTGTTATTATGACCGTTACTAACATCCCTTTGGAACTACATTAATCTTATTCAACTGCACACATCGAAATAACGTCATCCCGATCTCCTCAGCAAACAACTACGTAGAAAAATTGTTTTTTTTTTATACTTATCACGTCAACGTCATGAAGTTTGTAACGGGCACAAGGAGACAATTTACGTAGCCCTTAAACTTTGGCAGTTAAATATATACATAGAATAACGTGTTACTAATAGCATCCAAAATTGTATCCTGGCGAGTTTTTAGAGAATTATTTGCAATCCTTGCAAATACAGTTTGAAGGAGAAGTAAACTGCGTGCTCTTCGTCCATATCATTGATTTTAGTAACAATAAACACATAAGATTTTTTACTCAGAAGCAACCTGGTGGAAGGTGAAGGTGTGATTTGTGAATTGTCATCCCACAGGCTCGAATTAAAGGAAAGCTTGGCTTTAATAGTACGATTGGTAATAAAATAGATTGTAGCATTTGTTCGGGCGATGGGAATCAAGTCCTTTACAATGTCATGTCTCTGAACATATCCCGCAGAAAGGTTCTTTAATTTAAATCCGATTTTATAATTAAAAGAAAATCGTTACCAGAGGTGTTTTACGGAACCATTCTTTATTTGATGAAGTCTGTAAATCATCATTAACAATTTCAGTTGTAATGTCATGCTATTTTTGCTAAGCCATCGAACACATCTTCGTCATTATCATATAAGGGCGTCCAAACACGAGCATAATTTCGTAGGGCAATCCACTGGACCTAAGACGACTTTTGTGTGCAGTTGTTGCCTTAAAAGAGCTAGTTGGTCAGCTGTAGTGTTCTCAGTGAATATATTTTCAGCAACAGATAAGACTTTGTCTGGGCTGGCGTTTAGGATCCGTTTGTAATACTGCTCTACGTCATCATTTCCAAAAGAACAGTCGTCTCGCTCGCAATTCAAAGAGTTTCAATCACATTTTATTTCATATTGTATCGTATTGATTCTTCGTTCTTCTACTTCTTGCTGTAGTTTGAAAAGAATAAAAAACAAAACAAACAAAAAGGTATTAGCCTGATGGAGGGCTCGAACCCACTCTCTGTTGTTTTGAGACATCGGCCAAGCCTTCTTTGCCAAAGTGCAAAGTGTTTTTAAAAATATAAAAACTAAAAAAACAAAAGAAATTTTAAATTTAAAATTCACTTTGTCGCCAACTATTTGTGATCATCTAAACACTTCCCAAGCCAAGCGTTGCTTAATTTCTGATCGACAAGAAAAGCGTTAACCAAAGTTGCCCATGACGATTTCAAATTTTACGCTACCGAAACCAAAAATGTTTCACATCAAAAACTTTTCGTTTCTGGCACTATTGAACTGAAATTTAGACACAATAAGTTTCTGAATAATTGCCACCAACCGTTTCAATTTCAAAACCCTAGAATCACTGGATCGTATACAAACCTAAGCAAGCCAGCCCCTCTCCGGGCATTTGTTTTAAGACTTCTAAATTTATAAATGAACAATAATCATTTTTTGGAACCAAAATAACTGAATTCAAATGTCAGTAGATAAAATAGTTTCCGGAATATCTCCAAATATATCATTGATGATATTTACAGGTTCACAAATTAAATTATTCGGTATTTCAATGATATCCGAACCGAACTGAGGAAAAGCTTCCACTTCACCGTTACCAAGTGATATAAGAAACTGAGCAACTTGAATTTCATGAGGAAGGGCTCTCATATTTCCAGTTAAAGTGACAGGATGAAAGTTTCGAAATTCAGACCACGAGGTAATACAATTTTCTATTGTATAACAGTAACACGTGAACCATAAGGAACAACTGGCAGGATTAATTTAAAATCACCGCATAACTAAATTGTTTTCCCCCCAAATAATTTTTCTATTCTCTCCCGATCTTAAGTCTCTCAGCAATCTATCAATTAATTTCATAGCATAAAGAGGACGTATTAAAATTTCGTCGATTATAATCAGTGACGCAGAATTGAGGAATCTACCTTGAATTTTCTCATAATGGAATTGGTAATTTGAACACATTGTGTAAGGTCCTCCCACCGATCAAAGAATAGGATCGATAAGCTGTGGATATACAACGAAGATGTAATGAATTTATTTTACGAATGATTGCTGTTTGGAAATAAGTTTTTCCACAACCTACGTGAGCCGTTCAACAAAATACATTGCTACCAGTATCATGATTCAAAACTTCTCGTAAAACACTATCTATAATATTACGTTGTTCATCATTAGCACTATTAAACATATCTTCAAAAATATTTTCTTCTTCAACGCAGTTAGTACTACCACTGAAAACAGAATCAGCAGGGAAATAAACAGGGAATGGAAGACCAAGTTCTTGACATGAATTATTATGAGTCTGAAGAATATCATCGATAATAAGAAATTTTCTGACTGTAGTCTATAAGAAAATCTACACCCATATCATCTTTGAATTCATTCCATAAAACTAACACATTCACTGGAACATTCAAACCACAAATAAACCCAACTAACTCTCACAATTGTATTGGAGAATTAGTTTGTTTTACTTCATTTAAACATTCACGTCATTCGTTGTCATTCGATGCAATCCCCTCGCATGGCATGCTTCGACAAAAGTAGGATAAACAACCCCATTGTAGAATCGTAAATCCTCAAAATACTTAGCACCACGAACGTGTAATAGAAGTAACCATGAATTATTTAAATATCTACATCTTTAGGATATACAACATATATTCGAGAAATAACTTTCTCTGCCCCACATTGTCTAACAATCCACTTTTTTGCTTTACCATCCCACACGAAATGTTCTGGAATTTCAATTTACAGAAATTCATTTGTAGAAGCAACGTTTGTATTCAATTCAAAGAATGATAATAATTTGGTTCTTGGAGGATGAGCTACGGCCTGTTCCACATTCCCTTCTCTAAAGTAAGTATTTTGCCTTCCAGGCAGGTGGCAATCAAGCCAAACAATTTTATGAGACTGATAACACATTGGGAATTCAAATATCCTCCAAGCAGCGTCAGTGGAACCAACAAATCTACCATTTAAGAAATTTCAAATCTCGTCTATCACGATTTCATTCGACCCAACATACTCTACACCAAATTCTAAAGTCGCACAATCATACCCTTTATAAACATACTAATAAATGTATTTGACACTCTTAACAGTCGTGCAAACTTCAACATTCAAATGACAATAGAACTTAGCTACAATAAAAGATGCGGATTGTATGGAACCACAAATCTATTATCAACACTATGCCCACGAACATCAACAGAAACACCATAATCACGACGTCTATGTACTGGATAACCATTCACACTATCATGAGTACGTTCTGAGAAATCTTTAGGAAAATTTTTAGTACATTTTCCTCCTCGTATGCACACTGAATTAAAATTTAAGACACCACAGGGACCATGCATTATATGATTTTTTTAAAAATTTATGTAATTTTGGATAAATATGAGGGTCAGGAATTTCAGCAGAAACAATTTTATTAATAATTTCAATACTATCAACTCTATCATCACTCTCATCCAAAGTCAACAAAAT
>JBAMAW010001197.1:0-25185 GCA_037043295.1 Amiota minor
TTCGTTCCATATTGCATTCAATTTCTCTGCTGCTGTGTTGTCTACCAGGTTCTTGATGTCAGCTTTATTGGACGTGTTGTGGAGTAGAAGTGGTGCTCGTGTTGCAGATTTTGCCGCAGCATCAGCTTGTTCGTTACCTGTTATTCCTACATGGCCAGGTATCCACATCAGCCGAATTTTGTTGTGATGATTTATAATTAAGTCTCTTATAATGCTGACTGTTGATTCAATGTTGTTGATATTTTTAACAGCTAAGAGAGTTGACATCGAGTCAGTGCAAATTATAAATTTGGATTTTTTGTTTATTGATGCATATTCTACGGCAGTAAGTATGGCTGCTGCCTCTGCGGTGAAGATTGAGGTGTATATTGGTAATATGGCTGATTTAATAGTGTGGTTTTCTTCGGAGATAACGCTGAAAGCTGTTATATGGTCTGACTTTGAGCCGTCCGTAAAGATAAATTTCCATCTGGCGAATTTCTCACGGATGCAATTGAAAGCTACTCTGTATTCTGCGTTTGGCGTTGTCTCTTTTTTATATTTGGCCATTTGGAGCATTATTGAGTCAGCTTTAAGATACCATGGAGGGAGTTTTTATCTATATTTGCGTTGAGGAGAGATAATTACATCCAGTTCAGTTGCTTTGTCTATGATTAACTGTAGGCTTGATGCTAATCTAGTTTTCCTCTTACGTTTTTTATTGTTATTGAATACTGTGTGCAGTCTGGATCCATGTGTGTTGGTGATTATGTTGATCGCACGACCAATTGACCAGTCCATTCGGATATCCAAGTTAGGTACGCCAGCTTCAGTAAGAATATTTGCTATTAGAGTAGTGCGAAACGCTCCGAGTGAGATTCTAGCAGCCGCATGGTATGGAGGGAATAGTTTTTTGATATTTGTTTTGTTTGTTTTTCCATATATGCAGAAGCCGTAGTCAATTTTAGATAAGATAATTGCTTTGACAATATTGATTAGTGAAAGTGTGTTACTTTTAAGTTTGAAACTACTTAGGCATTTGATTATGTTAAGTCTATTATTTAGTGATTTTACAAGTGAATGTACATGCTCGTTCCATGAGTATTTGTTATCAAAAATTAAACCTAATATATTGAGATACTTAGATTTACGTATAATATTATTGTATTATTAATAGTGATTTCAATATTATTACAGTTTCTCTTCCTACAGATGTGTAAGTGAGTAGATTTTTCATTGGAAATTTTGGTACCACTAAAGTCACACCAAGTTACTATTTCAGAAAATATTGAACTTATTTGAATATTGTAATTATTGTTTGGCTTGAAAATAAGGCAGATATCGTCAGCGTACATAGTATGCGTGAAAAATTTGTTTGAGCTTATCAGAACGTTAAGTTTGTTAAAGGCGATCAAAAAGAGCGCTACCGACAATGGTGATCCTTAGGGGATACCATTATGGAGTTTCTCCACTCTCGATAAAGAGTTATTTACCTTGACCCTAAACCATCTGTTGGTCATGTAGCTACGCACGAAATTTAAAATTTTTGGTCCTAATTTCCACTCAACTAGTTGCTTAAGGATGCAGTGTATACCTACTCTATCAAAGGCTTTTTCCATATCTATTGATAGGATGGCGACATGATTTCGTGAGGAGAGATTTTTGCATACGTAATCGTCAATAACTAGCAAGGCATCAGTAGTGCTTCTATTTGTCTTGTAAGCGAATTGATGAGGTGATAATAGATTTACTTGATAGAGGTACTACATAATACGTCTGGCGATGATTTTTTCTAAGACTTTTGAAATGCATGGTAGTAGCGATATTGGTCGGTACCCATTTATGCTATCTTTGGCTTTGTTGGGTTTGTTGATTGGGGTTATTGTCGCTATCTTCCATTGTTGAGGAAATTTGCTTGTGTCTAGAATTTTATTGTATAGCTCTGTTAGTTTATTTAAGCCGATTGATGGTAAATGTTTAAGGATTTCATATGGGATACTGTCGAGTCCGGGTGTGTTACCTTGCAGACTATTTAGGCAGAATTTAAGTTCTATTGTTGTTATTTGCGATTCGATAAGTTTTGCTTTAGGTTTTATAGTGTGATTACAGGATATTGGATCCAAGTAAGTAGTTTTATTGTTTATAAATTCTTGTGAAAAATTAGAGTCATGAGAGTATTGCGACCATACTTGACTAAATAGGTTGGCTATTGTAACTGAATCGCATGTGTGCCCTGTTGGGGTCTCAATAGAGTGTATATTTGTATCTTTTCGGATACCTGAGATTATGTGTACTTTATTCCAAAGTGTTGTCGAGCTGGAGTTAGGATTGATGTCTTTAGTGAAATTAGCGAAAGCTCTCCTTTGTGCTATTTTTGCTTCTCGTTTAAATAGTGCATTGGCTTTTTTGTAGTTGAGCATGTTTAAAGAGTTAGGATATTTCCTTAAAAGATTTAGATGATGTCTCTTTGCTGTTTTTAAGAGTGCTAAACTGTTATTCCACCAGTACACTGGTTTAAGTGAAGTTTTACTGGGATTGGTTATAGGTATAGACAGATTTGCGCAACTTTTAATAATTTTAAGAAATTTGGCAGCTCCTTGGTTGGTGTCGTTAGTGAACTTAAGGTCAGCTATTTCTTTGACTACTTGTGCTTGGAATTTTGCCCAATTTGCTAACTTAAGGTTGTATTTGTGAGTTTTTCCCCTCGTGTGGTTGTGAGTGTCGTTGAAAAGACTGCAAAAGATGGGAAAGTGGTCGCTATCATACAAATTGTCTGCGACTGACCATGTGGCGTTTAGATTGAGTGGAGGGGAGCAGAATGTGACGTCTACATTGGTAAATGAATTATGAGTTGTGTAGTGGGTGTGATCACCATTGTTCAGTATTATTAAATTACTGTTTTGTATGAAATTTGCTATAACATTATCTCTTTGGTTGTTGGATTTAGAACCCCAAATTGTGTGCCATGAGTTGAAGTCTCCTAGCATTACAACTGGTTTGTGGAAATTTCTTATTAGATCGTGTAGATCTTGTTCCACGAAGTTATCAGTGGGTGAGATGTATACATTTATTATTATGAATGGAGTTATAGATTTGATTTCAGCTGCTATAGCTAAAATGTTAGAACTGATATTAATAATTTTATATTCTATGTTTTTGGAAATTATGAATGCTATTCCTCTATTGGCTCTTGGCGAATTGTGATCAATGTCATTAATGTGGTATAAAATGTAATTATTTGATGTATAAAAATGTGTGTAGTTATTATGCATATGAGTTTCTTGAAGTGCTACTATGTTTGATTTGTACTTGTTTAATAGAAGAGAAAGACTGTAATAATTGTTAGTGTAAACGTTCACATTCCACTGTATTATTTTAAAAGTCATAAGGTTTTTTTTTTTTTTTTTGTTCCCGATTGGATATGTACTATTGTTTTCCTACATCTTATATCTTAAATATAAAAGAAAACACTAAGTACACTTTTAACAATAAGAGGGGAAAAGGCAGTGGACAATATCGAACATTTTCGAATTGTCTCTTGAATAATGATACTGGGTGTCTTAGGCCTCATTTTTGAGAGCTACTTACGGAGGCCAACCGCAAGATGCCTCTCAGCGCCACCCGTAACCTAAGTTAGGTCAGATCGACTGGTCTGCTTCGTTTTAAGCGTCTACGTCTAGACAATTCGTGAGATGGAAGGTCTGTTATTTCTAGATTGGTATGTCGCTCTAATGTTTTGTGGTACCTCCTGCTAGCATTAATGATTTCTTCCTGAATCATAGTTACGCCGAGGTCTTTGTGAATTTCATAGTTAGATATAAACCAGTTCGCATTAACTATTGATCGAAGTATTTTTGATTGTTGACGCTGAATAATGTTAATGTTAGTTTTCTTGGCTGTACCCCATAATTGCATGCCGTACGTCCATATAGGCTTAATTACACTATTGTATATAACCAATTTCCCATTGGTTGTTAACTTAGATCTACTGTTAAGAAGCGGGTATAGCTGCTTAAATTTTAATATGAGCTGATCTCTCTTTTTTTGGATATGATGTTTCCACGTCAGTTTACTATCAATATGCATGCCCAGGTACTTTGCCACATTACTTAATGGAATGTCAGTACCTTTTATTTTTAATTGTCTTGGCTGATAAGCTGTCCGTGTTGTGTATATCACTTGCGTCGTTTTTAGTTCATTCACTTTTATTTTCCATTTATCAAACCAATTGCAAGCTTTGTCAAGAATATTCTGCAGCTTAGTTGTTGCTACAACTAAATTTTTATGGGAGTACATTAGTACTGTATCGTCAGCGAAGGTAGCCACCATTGCCGAGCTATCTCCTGGAGTTGGGATGTCTGATGTGTATAAAGTATACAACATAGGACCAAGCACGCTTCCTTGAGGGACTCCTGCTCTTATCTGTCTTAGCGTAGAAGATTCATCCTTACATTTAACGTAGAAATAGCGAGAGTCAAGGTAGCTTTTAATGATTTCAAATAGATCAGTTGGAAATACGGTCCTAATTTTACTCAGTAGGCCGTCGTGCCAGACTTTGTCGAAGGCCTTTTCTATGTCCAGAAAAACACCAACACAGAACTTTTTTTCATCAAGGTCCTTTAAAATTTTGTGAGTTACTCTGTGGACTTGCTGAATTGTGGAGTGACTTTGTCTAAACCCGAATTGGTGGTCAGGTATGATTCTGTTCACGTCTAGTATTGGTTGTATTCGGTCAAGTAGGAGACGTTCAAATACTTTAGAAAGTAAGGGCAATAGGCTGATTGGCCTGTACGAGGACGCCTTGGTTGGATCTTTGCCCAGTTTGGGTATGGCTATTATTTCAGCAACCTTCCATAAAGATGGGTAGTGCTTTAGTCTTAATATCGCATTGAACAAATTCCTAATAAATACGATTGCCTTCGCAGGGAGCTCTTTGAGTAACTTTCCAGTTATTTGGTCATAACCTGGCGTTTTTCTCTGACTAGTGCGCTTTTCAATACAGTGCCTAACTTCATTGCTTGAAATCATTTTTGTACAGTATTGTGGAGATGGAGTCCTGTTGTACAAATTGGTGTTACTATTAGATTGATTGGTAGTAAAAGCCCTTTCATAATAGTCAGCCAGTAGTGAAGCTTTGTCATAATTGGTTCTAGCCCAAGTACCATCCGATTTCAAAAGTGGCGGCTGGTGGAAGGTGCGATTTGTGAAGTGCTTAGCAGCCTTCCATAATGAGTAGTTAGTGTCAGATGTCGGCGATAATGTTTTTGTATAATTTACAAATTGTTCATTTTTAAAATTCCTTAGACTGATTTTCAAATCTTTGATTCCTTTGTTAAGTTTAGCTTTGTCATTTGGATCTCTCGTCCTTTGCCAGATCTTACGCAGTTTGTTTTTGTTCGCGACTTGATTTTTTATTGAGCGGGGGAAAATATAGTTGTCCTCTTTTGGATTAAGATCAGGCGTTGCTCTATTAGCTGCTTCGTTTATAATGTCATTCAAGTATATCACTGACTTTTCAATATCGTCAGGTTCTTTAAGAGGTACATTTACTGTGAGGCTATTGTCAATAAATTCTCTGTACGCCTCCCAGTCAGTTCTGAAATTATACATTTTGCACGCGGGTTGATCTTTTTTTATTGCGCAACTATATTCAACTTGTATTGGTGAATGATCGGAAGAAAGTTCAAGTCGGGAATCAATTTTGAAATGTGTTATATTCATGTTTTTTAATACACAGAAGTCTATTAAATCCGGTATTTTAGTCCGATCTGTTGGCCAATATGTGGGTTCACCTGTACTCAAGTGCATCCCCCAATCGTTTGAATTGCACTTAGCAAGTTTTTCCCTTTGGTGTTTGTCAGCCTTGAACCCCAGTTTACATGTTTCGCGTTGTAATCACCTGCTACGAAGAACCTTGGACCAAGCTCTTTAAAGTAGTCCTTAAATTGAGCTGTTGAGATTGAGTGTCTAGGTGGGCAATAAATCGCTGCTATTGTGAAAGGTCCATATTTGTCTTCTAATAGCAATTTGGTCGACTGAATGTGAGCGTGTTGATAATTTTCTAGTTCAACGTGTCTAGTATTGTTTTTAACAATGATAGCCGTGCCACCATGTCCTGAACCATCCGGGTGATTTGTTTTATATATTTTATATCCGGGAATGCTCAAGTAGTGATTACTTGTGCAATGGGTTTCAGAGATTAGAGCTACGTCAATCATATTGTCATTTAGAAATAGTTGGAGTTCAAGGATATGTTTGTGCAAACCATTGGCATTCCACGTAATAATTCTTAATTTATTGTCCATTTTGTTTGTCAAGTTTGGTTATCAGGATGGTGATTATATTCATCATGTTAGTCACCTGTTGAATCAATTGCTTCATCATGATTTTAAGTTCAGCTGAATCGTCATTTGGCATAATATTATTGTTGTTTTGATGGGAGGAATTACTTTCTATAGTCGGATTCTCAGTTGATATGACTTTAGATTTTTGGGTTGGTCATAAGGTGAATAAGATAATTAGATAATTAATAAGTATATTAAGTATGTGTAGTTTCTTCTTCAGTTTTTCTCTTCTTGTTGTTTCTTTACCTTTCCCCCCACACCAATTGCAGTGCTAAACTACGATGAGGTCAGTCATTACGTAGGTGACACCGTCTGACGTGGGGGGGGATTGACAGGCGAGATTATAATTCTTCATCAATACTGTCTTCGCTCTCTGCATCAGAGAGATCGACAATATCTTCGTTTGAGTTGTTAATCTTTTGTTTATAATTTTTTGTTATATTGTTTGTTTTGTACGTGTGTTGTGTTGTTGTTATATTGTATGTTGGTTCATATTCCATTGGCGTAATTTTTTTTTTGTTGTTTTGTTCCAAAATTTTGTTTAATTGTTTTGGTGTTTGGATTATTATTAATTTTTGATTTAAGTGACGTTGTTGGGTTTTCATCTTTTTTTGTATTTTCGT
Source organism: Amiota minor (assembly GCA_037043295.1). Classification (NCBI taxonomy): domain Eukaryota; kingdom Metazoa; phylum Arthropoda; class Insecta; order Diptera; family Drosophilidae; genus Amiota; species Amiota minor. Next base: position 6,947 of record JBAMAW010001197.1, read on the forward strand.
TTAGTTATAATGTGCTGTTAGTTTTGACAGTTGTTTCATTTACTTGTGCTTTTGAGTTTTAATCATGTGTTTTTATGTTTTTGTTCTTCTTTAAATTTATGTTAGAGGCAGCTTCAGAGTACGATTGTATTGTTTGTTGAGGTTGAGTAAGTTTTTGATAGAATTTTGATTTGGCTTCGTACATTGAGCATTTTTCTTTGGTTTTAATTTTTAGTATTTCTCGAGCTTGTACATATTTTGGGCAGTCTTTGTTGTTGGCTGAGTGTTCTCCTTCGCAATTAGCACATTGAGTACGTGTTCAGGCGGATGGTTCATGAGGTGCAAGGTTACATCTTTCACACATAGTTTGGTTTTTGCAAAATTTAGCTGTGTGGCCGATTAATTGGCAATTTTTGCAACGCATTGGATTTGGTATATATTCTCTGACACGGACTGTGTTCCAGGAAATATTTATCTTGCTTGGAAGATTATATAAATCAAATGTCAGTTGTACAACTCCAGTTGGGACGGATTTATTGTCGACTTGTTTAGTGTATTTGAATACCCCTACTACTCCCTGTGATTTTAGTTCTACTAGAATTTCTTCTTCTGGAATATTGTTGAGATAGGGTGCATAAACGGTACCTTTGCGCTGATTGAGATTGCCGTGATATTCGCATTTAATTTTGCAGATGCCATGAAGTTCTTTGGTGTTGATAAACTTTTCGGCAATTGCTGCGTTTTCAACAAATAATAGCAAGCTGTTATCACGAAGTGATGATATGCTTAGAACTTTATTATTTATTAATTTAATCTATGTACAGCAAAACAAGAATATGATGTGAGCGGTTTGTTGCAATCTACTGAGGCCATTACTACGTATTTCGGATTTGGTAGGTTGACTGATGGTAGTTCTGGAAATGCTTCCACCAAAGGCATTGGTTTCTTCCTCTTTGGTTTTGGGCTAACGCTTAGAGCATCAAAGCGATTAGCCCCTTGGGTGTTGGGCCAAGGTGGCATACTTTTGTACACTTCACTAACTGTTTTCGTTCTTTTGTTTTTCTGCTGTATGCTTCTGTGAAGAAGTCACGGAAAAAAAAAGAAATTTATACTGCGTTTGCTGATATGCATGAATATGCGAAAACCGTGACAAAGATCAATAAGCACAACCGAACGAATTGAGAGTGATTCGATGACTGTATTTTACCAACTATTAATAAAGCAAAGAGTATTTTCGGCTTTATTGAAAGATGGTCTGCATAATTTAATGATCCCCATACTACCAAGATTCTCTCTAGTCCGCCCTGTACTTGAATACTGTTCGTGTATCTGGAGCCCCCAATATAAAAAACATCAAGACCGCATTGAGTCTGTACAGAACCAATTCCTTCTCTTTGCACTTCGTGGTTTAAATTGGGATCTTAGTGTATGGTTGCCTTCATACTTTAGCAGGCTTCTTCGTATATGTCTCCCTTTATTGCAAAATCCCCGAATAACTCTTGGTATAAACTTTTTTCATAAACTTATTACTGGTAATGTTTATTCGTCTTTGCTTTTAAGCCAACTTAGTTTCTGTGTCCCTAGTAGTATATCTAGAAATTACGTTCCCTTAGCTAGGTACATGCACAACTAACTATGCCCTAGATGATCCTTTCAGAGTTTTATGCACTCCTTATAATAAGTTCTATCATTCTGTCTCTGACCACAATGAGTGAAATTTCAAAAAATGATGCTAAAACTAAAATGATTGTTTTATTATTGTATTGGAGATATCTAAGCAAACATGATTAAAATATTTGCGTGGCGTAGTGGTTAAAGAGTAGGACTGGCAAACCGAGGGCGTTGGGTTTGTGTAAATATAAATTACTAGCCTTGCACAGCCACGTTAACTCACACATACACCCGTGGCGTAGTGGTTAGAGAGTAGGACTGGCAAACCGAGGGAGTGCGGTTCGAGTCCTGCACTGGGAATATTTTTTTTTACTTAATTATGTCATAATAGAATTCTCATTCTCTCATTAATGCAGTCATGAGCGAAACCATCGTTCATTCCTTTTGTGTTTTTGTGTTGAAAGAGAAACAAAATAAATATATTAAAACATAAATTTTTCAATAAGGAAAAATAAAAAAACCAATTAAAAATTTTGTTCTGAATAGAGCTGCGCTCTACACGCGCTCTTTTTATTAATTAAGTTTTTCTTTTTGTTTTTAATAAATAAAAAACAATTTTTTTTTTAATTTTATTTTTATCTATTAATTAGGAACAAATAGGAACTTAACATGAAGACTACATGACGTGAACGAGATGTAAAGAAGTCTGATAGTCATATAACAGACTTTAGCATACAGCGTCTAATTAAACGGAAGGGGAGGTCGAGCGGATGCTCTCTTCGTAGCCTTCTACTTTGAAGCAACTGGAGGACACGTGGCGCGCCTAAGCGTGAAGGTCGTGTGGACTGACTTCTCAGTATTTACAGCAATGTTCCACTTAACAAGCCAAGGACCAGTAATATCAAGTTATCGCTGGAGCAAACTCGAGGCGTAGTGGTGCAGATGCTAGAAATACCGTATCGTCTGCATACGAGAATGTTGCAACCAGCAAGTGTTCATCAGCATGGACCAGAGATCTGCCGTACAGAGTGTGTATAGTATAGGACCCAATACACTACCCTGTGGGACTCCTGCCGCAATGGGCATTGTGCCGGTATTATTGTAGAATCATTGTGTCGTACGCAGAAGGTTCTATCTTTTAGGTAAGGCTTTAGGAAAAGATAGTATGGCGTCAGCAGAATCTTTTTTAGTTTGAAAAACAGTCCAGGGTGCCAGACTTTATCGAAAGCCTGATTTATGTCCAGGAAGACGGCTGAGCAGCACTTTTTCGTAACGAAGGTATCGCCGATATGATATACTATACGGTGGCACTATTCTGGAGTCCCGTGGCTAGATATGAAGCCGAATTGGCGCTCTGGAATGACTTCCACTTCATCCAGAAGTGGCAGCAATCTACGCAGAAAAAGTTTTTCGAGATTTTTTGAGAGAACTGCAATCAAGGTGATCAGACGATATGATTCAGGCAAGTGTTCAGATTTGCCGAGCTTAGCGATCATTATAATCTCAGCACACTTCTACTGAGAGGTGAAGCAGCTGAGTCTCAATATAGCATTGAATATTGCGGTTGTATGAACCTGATTCGGTAGCATCTGTATAGCTCGTGTACAAATTCTGTCACAGGGGACTTGGAAGCGTTAAGGGATTTCACTTCTTCTATGACCTCATCGACGTGTATTTAGCCGATAGAGTGATCCATGGGGCAAGGTGAATCTATAAAATCAGTAGTTCTGCGCATCGGACCAACAGAGGTCGTCTGAAGTAAAGGCTTTCTCAAGGTCGAAAGCAAGAAGTTTTCTTTTATCGTCACTTGAACTGCACCAGGTACCATTTTCGCTTTGAAAAGGTACTTTGGTGAGGCCAAAGATTGTGTTCCGCACTTCCCGGCTCTGCTGCAGCTAGGAAGTCGCCAATTGCTATGTTTTTTGCATCACTCAGGTGCTTTTTTAAAAGTTTTATCGCTCGTTTGAATGCAGCCCTGTCAAGTGGATGCCTCGTCATATGCCAAACTCTTCGAAGACTTTTTTTTTCGCGAACCAGATTTGCTGTTGTAGGAAAGAGGTGTAGGTCACGCCTAATGGTTGGTGAAATTTTCAATGGCATTCTCAATGCCTTTGCCTGTGTTAAGCTGGCTGCTTAGATCCGCGTTGCCTTCAAGCCAAGAGCGATATCGGATTATGTTAGTTGACCGTCATATACTGTTAGTTGTCCGGTGCAGAATGTTGACTGCCACATTTCAGTTGAGCATGATAGCGCTGTGGCCAAAGCAGAGGTCAGCACACAGAGCAACAGACCCTTTAGCTGCATAAATGCCTTTTGTCGGAGCGATGACCAGAAGGTCTGGTAGCCTTCGTATGTCGGTGGGCCAATAGGTTGGTTCAACAGAGGAATGGCACAGAATATTTATTTTCCTTGAGCAGTTAAGAAGTGCTCTTCCTTTCGGATTGCACAGCCTAGAGCCCCACCATGTGTGCTTTGCTGCTCTGAGCAGAAATCTGTGCTTCGATTTTCCACAAAAGGGCCTCAGCTGTGTCTTCTGCCTGATTGCTAGTTTGTGAATTGAATTGATTCGATCGTATAGTTTCGGTGCGTTTTACTGCACTTGAGTAGCTGAAACCAACGATTCGGTTTCTCGATTGGCTAGCGATGTTGGATTGATAATGCTCGGTGTAGCTGTGTTTTTGGTGATCTGTTTTGATATTATGGACTGATAGATCTGGCTTCCTTTATATGACGCTGTGTGTCCTCCACCACAGTTGGCACATTTTGGCGGAACATCCATAGATTTGTTGCAGTCAGCAAAAAATGAAAATCTCCGCATTTAACGCAATGGAGAGCCTTGTGGCAAACGCTTTGCATGTGGTCAATCTCTTGACAGCGATGGCCCTGCGCAAAATCATCAAACTTCCTTGGTGGCTCTATTGTAGCAATCGCATCACATAATCGCTTGACATCAAATATGGCCTTCTTGTTCTTTTCCAGCTCCAGGTCAAGAAAGAAAACTGGAAACCAGCTTTTAATTTCGCTTTTTGGCATTGGCTATATTCCTCACTTTATGATTGCCAATTGCGCCTTAATAAAGTCAGTATTAACTGAACGGTGTAGATTTTTAATCACTGCAATTTATGGTCGCTGCTGTTTGAGTTGATGTGTGTGAAATTCCACATTGGAATTCTCAAAAAAATCCACCAACTATCGATGCCGATAGCAGCTTCAATATCCCTCTGCAAATCCTCCATATTGTGCACTGTAATGAAGATTGATGAAGGCTTCGGCTTTGCAAGAAGGGTCTCCATATGGTCATCGTTTGCTAAAACTGTATTCATGGGGTGGTCTCTTCATTCATTAATTCGTCTAAGATGGCAAAGCGATTGTTGTCAGGTGAGGAAATATCAGATGCTCATTCACTAGAGGTTTTTTCGCTTGGATGGGTTTTTCTTGACCTTCTTGCGAAAGTTTGCCAAGGTTTCGCTTGCCTTGCTTTTTTCTGACTCCATCTTCGACCCATCGATTTCATCAAAAGAAAATTTAGGGGTAGAGATGGGGCTGATAACGCTCATCGCTTCCACCTTTATATCCCGCATGTCGGGCGACATCACCTTACGCTTGTTAGCTATTTTGCGCAACTCGGTAGAAGTCTGACAAGAGACACGAACAGTCGGCTTCTCGACAACAACGTTACTGTCGCTCATGACGGCAACAACGTACCGTGGGGGAGGAGAACACAATTTTGCACGGGACGAAAACAAAGTCCCGTTACGTGAAAACAAAAATTGACTTTTTTTGTAACTGCTAATTCTATGTAACTTCAGAAAGAACACAAATAAAAATAAATATCAATTTGCTTATACAACACAGACAAAGAGAAGTCCCGTTAGGTCGTAACAGAAAACTATTTTGTTTTGTTTTGTTTACGAATGAAAACTTCGAGATAAGATCACGAACTCATCTTCTTTCGGATAATTCTCTGTTTTTTCCCTTAATTTGATTTGTTTGAAGGTGAATGAAAAGGAATATGAACGTGTTTGTTTGAGAAGAATCAAAGTATGAAAATAAACATCAGACACCGAAGAAGTTTAAAAAATAATTGTCTCGAGCTAGTCTCATAATATGAATTGAGATATACAAATTTTAATTTCGAATTCGAGTTTATTTCTGTTGTACCTATGTTGTTCCAATTTCCATTGGTGTAGATTCTGTTTGTTGTTTTGTTACATATTTTAAATTAAGGTGATTATTTGATTTCGTTTTTTTTTTTGTTGATGTGGTTGGTAAATCATCGTTGATTGTATTTTCGTTAAGCTCTAATGCGCAGTTACCAGTTACAGGACATATTTTGATTTAAGATTTATGTTCTTGGTTTTTTATGTTTGCTTGTTTCTTTGTATTTAAAGTGGTATTGTTGAAACTAGAGGAGGTGGCTTCAGAGTATGACTGACTTGTTTGTAAAGGTTGCGAGATGTTTATACTCTTCACGCAGTGAATAGTATTGTGCATGGAAGTTTGTCATGAAGTTTGTAATAGAAGGAGGGAGACAGCGGAGACCCCATAAATTATATAAATCTTAACCAGCTGGTGAGACAAGTTGATAGTCCGTTTTGCAAGAACTTTTCTTTTTACTAGAAGTAGTACTTATGTCGGAACCAGCCGAATGGGGGGGTAACTCCCAACCAAATACCCCATTCAAATTCATGTTCTTATAAGAAAAACTTACTTGTTTTTGTACCATCGAATTGGAAATTGGACACTTGGTGGGGGTTCCTCACATATAAGCCCCCATTCAAATTACTATATACTTTAAATTTGGATACTATAATTACCCCTTATAGACACTATACATTTTTCGGAAACAGTCAAATCCGACCACTGGTGGTACCTCCTTTTTTTTTTGTGTAGCTTCCATTCAAATATTGCGGTCTCAGTGTTGAAATGCTGTATGTATACTGACTGTAGTTGTATTGGGGCTCCAACAACAAATACTAAAAATAAAATAAAGTTTAAAATTTAAACGTGCTCTATTATCATTTAGCCCCTTATAGTACACTTGTTTTAATTATTGTTTTACAGTATTTATCTTTTGTTGTGGTGCATATTTTTATAAATTTCTTTGTGGAATACTTATACGTTTCATAAAATTTATCATATTGGTCATGGTGTGGTCATTTCGCCCAGCGTAAAATGGATGAAAATTGTCACGAAAACATGCTCTAAGTCCCACAATGCTGCTTGAAACATAATATTCGGACTTGTCTCAATTCATAAAATAACATACCACTACTACAATTTTGGTTAACGATTTTCTTGTCGATCAGAAATTAAGCAACGCGTGGCTTGGGTTTAAATGAGGGACCGATCATAAACCAGATGACGAAAACGTGATTTTTAGATTTAAAATTATGTTTTGATTTTTTAAGGTTCCGAACCAAAAGGGTAGCATAGGGAACCCTATTGCAAAAACTTCGTTGTCCGGGTCATATCTCATGAACCGTAATAGGTAGAGAGTTGAAATCTTCACAGAATGTGTAGTTCTATCCGGTTCTCAGCACCAAATACTAAAACTAAAATATTTTCAAACACTTAAAGGGGTCCCAATACCAGAAAAAATTTGTTTTGTGTGATAGCTCTACGATCCAGTAATCCCACGAAGGTTGGTGGCTATACATCAGAAACTTATATTTTCGAAATTTTAGTTTGATCGGACCAGTAGGGAGGGTACCTCCCATACAAACCCACCATTAAAATTCAGGTTCTTATTAAAAATCCATTTTGTTCTTTGTTCTATCGAACTGAAATTTAAACACAAAAAGTTCTTGACATAGAAATACAAATCCCGTCAAGAGGATTTCATCTTCGGCAGAGTCGAGGATAACGTTCTTACTAGTTTTTTATAATATTTATTTACATGTTTTTATTTTCTTTTATCTACTTATATATTTCTTGGTTTTATTTTTTATTTATCTCTGTTCCATGAACTTTTTTTTGTTTTTTTTTTTTTTATTGTATAGCACGTAAGTTTAAGTTTAAGAGTGATAAATAGAAGAGAAAATATGAAATTTATGGATGGACGGTGATTACACTCAGGCCGTGGTAGCCTGGGTAGCGAATATGGGAATATGTTAGTATTTGTTGCTGATGCCCGGATAGAGCTACACCTTCTGTGAAAATTTCAACCCTCTACCTATTGCGGTTTACGAGATATGACCCGAGGACGGACGGACGGACAACGAAGTCTCTGCAATAGGGTTCCTTTTGGTTCAGAACCCAAAAAAAACGAAAAACATAATTAATAAAAATAATAAGTGATAAGTTAGAGAGAATACGCTTCGCAATCGCTTGCTACGAAATCAAGTGCCAAACGTTCACAACGTCTTGCTGAACAAAATCTGAGAACCTTACAAGTACATGCACGACAGTCGAGTGTCGTGCGTTCTCAGCGGCTTGATGAAATAAGGGCTAGAGCCACACAAACACGCGCATTTCCAACGACTTATATGACAGAGAGAAAGACAGCAGGAGTCAAGAACTAGAATTCGCGATCAAGATTTATCTCATAGTAATAGATTGGCTTTCAGGTACGATCCACAAGTTGATTATGCTCAACAGACCTCCGTCCAAATTGGAGCCATGAATAAGATCTGCTTTAAGTGCTCTGCCAAAAAATGGACCGATGAACCTAAGGGTAAGTGCTGTGCTTCTGGAAACGTTTATCTCCCTTCTTCTTAAAAAATCTTTTGACAAATAGTCGTTCACTATTTGTACATTTTTTAACCAACATACGAAGGTACAATAGCATCCTTCAAATGACTTCGTTTGGCGCAAAAAAAATTAGGAAAGGAAATTTTATGCCCACTTTTAAAATAGAACGACAAGTATATCATCTCATAGAAAGCATTCTACCACCATCAGGTCAAAACCCACAATACTTACAGATATATTTCATTTCAGATGCAGATCAGTTAACGTTGCGATCAAACATAGCCCCAACGCTCAAGAATGAATTAATTAGCGAATTACAGACTGCTGTGAATAGACACTACGTATACATATGAAGTTTTAAACAAAACTTACAACTTAACTCTTCAAGCAATTTAAAGTTAATTATTCGCTCAGACTGCACACCACAAACTGAACACAGAGGCAGGTATAATGCTCCAAATGTAAACGAGGTAGACGTTCTCTTGGTTGATGAAGGAAAAGGTCCCAGGGTTAAAGTGCTTCACAGTAGAGATGGCCACCTAAAAAGGGTCTCTGAATTACACCACTCCTATGATACATTACAGTATCCTATCATGTTAGTATCAGGAAAAGACAGTTATTTTTTGACCATCCCTCAGTAAGGTTCAGCGCGTAATAAAACTGTTTCATGCATGCAATTTTATGCATTTAGATTGATGGTTAGAGCTAACTCTTTTAATCCATTACATTATTAAAGAGATTTATTTTGTCAATATTGTGTTGATATGATGGCTGAAATAATAACAGAATGATTAAATTACATTTTCCGAAATGAACAACGAATGAGGGGTGATGACTACATCCATTTTAGAGATGCTCTAAATCAAGATACGAATGTTACCCATCAAAAATCGGTCAACAAGTAATCTTGCCATCATCATTCACAGGTTCTCTGCGTTATCTGCATGAAAAAACGCAGGACGCAATGACTTACGTTCGAAATTATGGAAGAGCCGAGTTATTTGTCACTTTGACATGTAACCCTGAATGGGCTGAAATTAAAGCGGAACTTTTACCTGGTCAACGGTCATTTAACCGTCATGACATAATATCAAGGGTATTTTATTTAAAGATGAATAAATTCATAAAATTTTTCATCAAAGATAAAATATTCGAAAAAGTGAAATGTTACATGCTGACTGTGGAGTGGCAGAAGTGCGGTTTACCGCATTGTCATTTGCTGTTATGGCCAGAAAGAAAAATCCGGCAAGACGAAATTGATAGTGTTATAGTTGCTGAACTACCCGACTAACAAAACGATCCGGTGTTGTACGATAACGTTACTAAAAATATGGTGCATGGACCATGCGGAGAGCACGACTTAGCAGCACCATGCATGAAAAACGGTATTTGTACAAAAAAAAAATACCCTCGACGTTTCGTCAACGATACCCAGGCCGGAGAGGATGGGTATCCAATTTATCGTCGCCGTAATGCTGAAAATGGCGGTCGGAGCGCTACATTGAATATCAGGGGAAGTAGGTTCACTATAGATAATAGGTGGATTGTCCCATATTCTTCACTATTATATAGAACGTTTAACGCCCACATAAATGTGGAGTACTGCCACTCCGTTCAAGCTATCAAATATGTTTGTAAATACATCAATAATGGATCTGACAAAACTACTTTCAGTTACAGAAGTCCAAATGACGAAGTGAAAAACTATTTAAATGGCCGGCACAGAAGTATATCCGAAGCTGTCTGGCGAATTGTAGCATTTCCGATCCACGACCGGTATCCTGCAATCGTGCATTTGGCTGTTCACTTAGAGAACAAGCAAAGGGTGTATTTTACAGCAGGAACGGTTCAACAAGTTGCCCAAAACCCACTTAAAACGATATTGCAAGCGTTTTTTGATCATTGCAATGAAGATGAATTCGCAAAGACTCTTCTATATCACGAAGTCCCGCAATATTACACATGGGCCAATAATAAATTCATAAGAAGGAGGCGTGGTGAGGACGTTGCTGGTCACCCGGGCATAAAAAAGTCGCTGTAAAAAGGGTCTACGGTATACATCCTTCTCAATCAGAGTGTTTTATCTTAGAATGTTGCTACATCACGTAACCGGTCCGACCTCATTCTAGTACATAAAACTGTAAAAGGAATTATCAAAGAGACTTATCAAGCAGCTTGCCGTCACAGAGGTTTACTAGAAAACGATGACCATTACTCTGAGAGAAGCTTCGTTGTCGCAATATCCAACAAAACAGAGAGAGTTATTTGTAATCATAATTTTATTTTGTCAGCCATCGGAACCATTGAAATTATGGGATAATTTCAAAAATGATTTATGTGAAGACATTAGGCACAGAATCAGGCAGCATCATAAAGATTTTACTTTACCTTTCAGTGAAGACATTTATAATAAAGGTATGATACAAATAGAAAATAAACTATTGGAATTAAATGATAAAAGCTTAAATGATTTTGGATTACCTTCTTCTGTTCGTACACAGAATAATATTATAGACACAACGGTACGTCAAAATAATACCAATGATTTAACATCATTTGTCAATGAAAATGTGCCAAAATTAGTCCCAGATCATAGACATGCTTTTGAGACTATAGTAGATAGCGTTAATAATAACAAAGGACAATTCTTTTTTTGGATGCGCCAGGAGGTATGGGGAAGACGTTTCTCTCAAATTTAATACTTGCTAAGATAAGACAATCAGGCAAGATAGAGATTGCAGTTGCTCCGTCAGGAATTGCTGCAACTCTCTTGAGCGAAGGAAAAACCGCTCATTCTACGTTTAAACTCCCGCTGTCCGTATCTCTAGAGCAACGTTCCACATATTCTTTCTGTGAAAATGGGCCTTTTGATAAATTACTACAAGACGCGTCATTGATTATATGGGATGAATGCACCATCTTAGAAACTTCGCTGCCGTCATGGGTAGAATTACCTTTGTATTTGCTGAAGATTTCCGACAGACACTACCCGTTGTTAACAAAGGAAAGCGTGTAGATATTATGAAAGCATGCTGGAAAAATTCTCCCTTATGGACATCAATTGAAAATTTGAACTTACGGACCAATATGCTCATCTTCATCGAAATACGCATAACATTTTTCCACAACAAACTACTAAAACTTTGAGAAGGAACTTTTCCATATCTAAATTTAAACAGTAATTATGACGTCCTTCTGGATGAGATAGGTCATATAGTCCATAATTTAGAAAGTTTAATAGATGCAGAATAACCTGACATCGAAAATTTACACGAAAGGGAATTTCATTGGTTGTGTTCTAGAGCAATAGTGACACGTAGGAATGATTCCGTCAACGAAATAAACAATTTGATCATACAAAAAGTAACTAATATCGAGGACACAGTGCTTCATCCCTTTGGACTGTCACCTCATGAATTAAAATTAAAAATCGGAGCGCCAATCATGGTTTTGTGAAATTTAAGCTCTCCTAGCATGTGCAATTTGACGTGGATACTTATAAAGGAATTGAAGGACAATTTAATTTTAGCGACCATTACCCCTGCAGCCGGTCAGTTAGGTCATGCTTTAATCATGGCCAACTATATGTTGGCCTATCGCGTGTCGGATCTCCCGAAAATCAATTTATTTCGTTCCCACAAAATAAAATTACATTAAATATTGTTAACAGGGAGGCTCTAAGCCATAAAACTTTAGTTTTCATAAATAAAACATTACTTTCGTAAAAAGCTGTAGAGCCGCTGGTGAGGTGGTTCCTGTAAAAAAATTGTAGTGTAAGGAATTGTTGTTTTTTATTTGCCCAAATGAAGTACTAATTTAAAATACTAATTTACCTTCTATCTGATAGTACCTATGCATCCATATGTCATTTATGTCTTTGGGTGTTACTGTTATTTCAAATTTTGGGTTGATTGGTCGTCTATCATATTTTTCCCTGATACATGTGTCGTTTTGTTAATTGTTAATTTTTTTTTTTTTTTGAATACGTTGTTTCAGGTTCTTGAAAGATATTAAGTTCTTTAAACCCTGGTAATTCTCATTAATTCCTGCATGGCCTGTTTCTCGTGTGCGATACTTCTTTATATATCTAAAAGCCTCTTCTTCGTGCCTCATGTCTTTAGCATGAAAACAGCATCTGTAGAATTTAGTCTTGTTGTTAAATAATTCTATAAGCTTGCGTTGCACTACGACACATTGGGGTTGTAACGGAGTTCATTTTAGTGGAGGCGGCGGTTTAGAGCTTGACTTCCGCGGAAGCGGTGGTTATGCGGATGCGGAGGCGGAGATGGGTTTACAAAAGAAACCATTTTTAAGATTTATTAACGAAAAAATGTACCTATTAGTACACACTTTACATAAAGTTTGTACTAAAAACTACAATATACTTATTTTTAGTATATAAGTCCCTACTGGCAATCAAAATTGTTTAGCGGCAAATTATTTTTAATGAACAATAATTTTGCAGCTTTGTCGCCTTCTAATCGATTTCTTAATGGCTCATGAATTAAACCGGCTCCGCTAAAATATTGCTCACTTGGAACTGACCCTGGCGGCGACGAGAAGTAACCACGTACGATGGGAAAAAAAGATTAAAATTTTTTGTTATATTTCTACCATAGTAAAGGATCTTTTGTATATTAGAATTATTTATTAATGACTTCCATATGGTGAGGTTAGTAGTGTTGTCATTTGTATCTTCCTCTTCGTCATTGCTGTTTTCCCGGATGTCTACAAGATTTGAGTAAATACTCTTCGTTAGCAGTGAAATCTGGGCCCTCGTACACGGTCAACTCGATTCCTAGGTCCTTTGGCTTCCTTAGAACCAAAACATGTTGATATGCTCCTTTTTACCAACAAAAATACTCCAACGATCTCAGACAAGGCCACAATTTTGTACGTTTCTTTTCTTTAAACACCTTTATATAAATGAGCAAAGAATGATATTTTTGTGTTGTATTTAATTTTTAATTCGTGTGAACTTTTATTATTGTAGGTATAATAACAAGAATATATGTATTACAATAAAAATATACTTTAAATTTAACCAATAATATCGACAGTTTTCTTGCAAACTATTGTGTATACCGCATGGGCCGACTATTGATAGTTTGACAGATCTATAGGCAACTCTCTCCGCATGCAATGGAAAAATGTAAATATACCTCCGACTAAATCTCCGTTAAAGAAATGAGGAGGCGGATGAGGAGGCGGAGGTGGGTGCAGAGGTACGATATCTTGCAGATGTTTTGCAGATGCAGATGTGAATGAAAAGTTCCGTTACAATCCTACGATACATTATATTGATGACCCGAAATTCCTAAATATATTCCAACCCTTCCTGATTTCAAAAATCTTCTGAAGATATCTGCCATGTATTATTTATGACTTCTATTTCCTTGGTTTTATATTCAACTAATATAAGCTGTGTAAATAAATGGTTTACAGCTGACTCAAATATAGGAATGATCGTGAATATCTTCGTCTTGTGAATGAATAGTTGCCATTATGCTCATGTTATCAATGTTTTGCTCTAATACGGAAATTTCTCCTGTATCTGCATTAATTCTGCTTAGAAAATGAGCAGTTATATTTTCTTTTCCTTTAACATATCCATTGTTAACATCATATTCTCCTAACTTGTTCTAAAATAGTTTACAATTGCTAAAAGTTCTTTCTCTGTTACTGAATACTTTCCCTCGTGCTCATTTAAAGTTCTATTAGCGTAGCGTAGTGTGTTTGGCGCTGTTTAAGCGGAATCCGGCGGAGTTCTTGCGTCGTTTCGTGACCGTCGATGAAACATGGATTCACTGATACACACCAGAGACGAATCACCGAACGATATTGCTCTTTTTCCATTTTTGTAAAATTGACCGGCACGCTCGCTTCCACAGGCTATCAAAACAAAACTAATAAAGGGAATCGACTGAAACTTTGAAATTAGGCTACTAAAAGAATACACTACATGATGGTAACACTTTTCTGTAATAGCAGTGCCATCGGGCGGTGAGGCTAAGTACTTATTGATTGACCCTCGTAGTCTGAATCTTGTAAAAGTTGGGTTAACCGCCTGAAGTGGTTAAAATATGTCCTAAGTACTCTGTTGATTTAGAAAAAAAAATAACATTTGTCTACTTGGATTTTAAGATTATGTTTAAGTAAAGCGTTAAAAATTTGTTGAATATTATCCTTGTGCTTTTGCACCATTGTACTGAAAATTAATATATCGTCTAAGTGAAGAACGCAAATTTTATTTATAAAATCACGTAGGACTGAATTCATCCGCCTTTGAAAGGTTGCTGCAGAATTCTTTAAGCCGAAGGGCATACGAATGAACTCGTAATGTCCTAATGGTGTTGAAAACGATGTTTTCTTCCTATCTTCTTCCCTGATAGTTTTTTGAGAAAGCCTTTAGCAAGGTCTATAGTAGTGAAATATTGAGCTCTTCCTAGTTTTTCCAAATTAGTTTGAATATTAGGTATAGGAAATTTATCGCTGATACTTACTTCGTTCAATCACTAATCTCCACTTCTTCTTTCCTGAATTATCCATTTTTTTTTTTTTGGGACGATCCATATAGAGAGTTATACAGGGAAGTGGTTTCTGAAATTATTCCATGCTCTATCATTTCCCTCATTTGTTTATTTACTCTTTCCTCACAAATTTGTAGATAGCTGTAAATCTTTAAGTAGACTGGGCGGTCTGTTGTTGTTACAATCTCACATTGTACGTCATGTGTATGTGTTAACATCTGTCGTTTTTGAAAAAATAAATCATGGCTGTGTTCTATGAGTGTCGCTAAAAGGCTTTTTCCTCTTTATTCATATCTTCTCAGTTCAATTTTTGTAAAGCAGTCACTAATGTCTGAACTTCATTGATATTGCGTGGGCATGTATCAATAAATCTAAGCCTGTTGCTGTTTATGGTGACATACCCTTCTTCCAGATTTATAATAGCGGAAAGGGGTTTTAATAAGTTCTGTCCAATTAATCCGTCTTAACTCTTGTTACTAAAGTTTGCTATAATAATTTCCAGATCATTTGTTCCTGCTCATTAAATTCTAATGGGAATGGAGTAGTACTTTCCTTGTCTATGCATAATTTTCCACTCATTGTACTAAATATAACTAATTCGGTTATTTTATTTCTTGGGTATTGTGGAATTAAATTCTTATTGAGCAACGCAGTGCTTAATCCCGTATCTATTAGACATCGGATTTTTTCGTTATCTATAGTTAATTCTACTATTGGAAGACTTTGTTCTTAATCAAACACTGAGAAATTCACTTCGTTTTGTATATGATATATTTCCATTGGTTGGTAACTCCGCCTAGTCTGTTGTGAGTTCGTGTTTGCATGTTCATTGTTTCTGGGTACATAGGGTCTGTGACTATTCTGAAAAAAATTGTCTTGATTGAGCTCCTTGGTTATTTTAATGGATCCGACTTGGTTGATATGTTTGATTATTCTGATGAAATTTACCTGATTGATATCTTTGATTATTCTGATATTGAGGTCTTCGATTATTTTGGTAACGACCTGATTGTTCGTATTGATTTGGTCGGGGTTTTATATTGTATCTCTGGTTTTCAAGGAATTGCTATCTATTTAAATGCGATTGAGTTTTTCATGTATTTTTTTATACTCTTCACGGGAGTGAATAGTATTATAAGTTTGTCATAACGTTTGTAACAGGCAGAAGGAGACAAAAAAACCAGATAAAGTACATATATTCTTGATCAGCTCGTTTAGACGAATTGATTAAACCATGTCCGCCTGTCCGTCTGTCCGTCTGTATGTATGCAAACTAGTCCCTCAGTTTTTGAGCTAGAGAGCTGAAATTTTGCACGAACCTTTCTTTTTACCATACGCAGTACATTACCTTCCGAATCGGATCACTAGGGGGTACCTCCCATACAAACCCACCATTAAAATTCAGGTTCTTTTTCGAAAAACCGTTTTGTTTTTTGTCCTGTCGAACTGAAACTTGGACACTATCAGTTTGCAAGAAAGGCGCAGGGCATTTGTCGCAACCAGCCGAATCGGACCTCTAGGGGGTACCTCCCATACAAACCACCCATTGAATTCATATTCTTATTAGAAAAACATTTCTGTTTTTTGCCTTATTTAACTGAAAACATTTGTTAGGACCAGCCGAACCGGACCACTAAGGAGGTAGTCCCATACAAATCCTGTGAAGAGTATTTCATCTTCTGCCTAGTCGAAGATAACCTTTTTTCTAGTTATTATCTAGCATTCCTGTTTTCTCCAATATATGGTATGCCTGTCTATCTTTCTACTTAAAATTATGCTTGATAAATTTGGATCACTGTGTTCTACCTCTCTGAGGAACAATGATAAATCATAGTCTCAGGTTCCACGGTATTCCTTTATTCTTGATGCTTCTTTAAAAAGATCACACCCAGTTAGTTGTGATAATTCTTGTGCCATCGTTGCTATTGTCTTGCCTTTATTTTGACTTGAACTGTAATTATTTATAGTTTGTTTGTTGTTTGATTTTCTTTATTCTTTATTTCTTGTTATTTTTATTTGTTGCTTAAAAGCAATCTTTCTTTCTTTACTAGATTCTAAATAGTAATTCTTATACAATATAGCGATCTCCTTTCGCTTTCAAAACTTTTTTCCACCCGCTTCTTTTGCTTCCTCTGATTTAATTGACTTTGCATCTGTAGCCGCTGCTTATTCTGTCTTCGTTGATACTCTTCTATTGATAACGGCCTTGGTCCTGTACTCTGAGATAGCTTTTTTTTTTGTACTGTACTATATCTTCCCACTTTTTGAAGATTAAGTCTATGTCCTTCTGTCAGGTCGTAAATAAACTTTACAAGCGACTTTTATAAATAACATCTCAAAAAAAAAAAAAAATGTTCAAATAATTATATACTGCGTTTTGAAACCGCAAATTGTTTAGGCGACTTTTTACAGTTGCCAAAGTGTATTCCCTCAAAAATTTTTATATTGCGACTGAGACCGCAAATTGTTAAGGCGACATTATGGCTGCCATATATCCTTGCAGTGGTGTGTTTCGTGTAATTCCTTTTAGAAGGAATCTCCGTCGACTGTGCCAATTACGAAATGCCAAATTCAACTCAAAAATAATTTTATGATTCTTTATTGATGAGTATAAGCTTAAGACTAATTTAAATTGATTTAAATGACTTGTTTATACCTTATTTGTGCTGACCTAAGAGGCAGCAATTACAAAATAATAGTAATGACAGTGGTTCGTTGACATAGGTGTTAGATGTCATTTTAATATTCATTAGTTGCGAGCTACATTTACAATTTGTTGACTTAATGTATAAGCAATACAAATAATATGAGTCATACAATTTTATGAGGTCGCAGTTTGTCAATTACTAATATGCTTCATATTAAATAGTGGTATAGGTGGAGGTTCTGACATAACTCCCGCGGCTAGTGACATCGGTGGCCGGTCTATGAGGTTGAGCAAGGTAGGTATGTAGGTGTATGTAACTACTTGCTGAAAAGGATGAACCTGCTAAAAACGATGACGAAAACTCATCAATACCTAAAACTGCGAAAACTCCCCCAATATATGTTAGTGAAGAAAGCTCGAATAAGCTTGTAGATGCTATCCAAAGAATAGTTGGCAATAATAACTTTCATATTATCCCTATTACCAAGGGTAATATTAAAGAAACTAAGGTCCAAATTTATACGGAAGCAAACTACAGTTCTGTAACTAAATACCTTAGGGAGACTAAAAGAAACTATTATATCTGTCAGCTCGAAGCAGCAAAGGGCTGGTAGTTGTAATTAAGGGCATTGAACCATCTGTTGATTGTATTGATATTAAGAATGCACTGGAAGAAAAAGGGTTTGAGATCAAAGAAGTGATCAATATTTTTAATAAAAATAAAATTCCATAGACATTGTACAAAATTGAGTTGGCCCCAAAGTTGCAGCATTTAACGA
>JBAMAW010001198.1:0-19302 GCA_037043295.1 Amiota minor
AATTTTACCTGCATGTCATTCTCAGATTGATCTATCTCAAGTAAGCTGTCATATTTAATGCCAAACTTGGGTTGAAGATCAGCTAGCCTGTCACTTAACCCTTGAAGCTCATACTCATCGAGCTCACAAAGTAAGTCAGGAGATGCTTCAGATTTGATTTGGTCTAACCGCTCAAAAACAGCCTTCAGCTAATAAGGATATATATGTAAATAACAATGATAATAATAATAATAATAATAACAATAGTGACTAAATAAGAAAGGTATAGAATAACTGTATTGTACCGTAATGTGTATTTTTTCTTTACATTTAAATGAACCAACGAAATTCTAGATTTTTCCCTTCTTCATTTTTGAGAACGAACAAAATTCTAGACCTTTCTTTTTTTGTTGTTTTCTGTTTTACACTTACCTTATGCTTTTGTTGCCAATGTCTGTATTATTAAGCCTTTTGTTCTTTGTTTTTAGAGCCGTTTAAATTATTTTATTCTTGTATTATTTAGCTTTTCTATTATTTTGTTAACATAACTTTAACTTTATTTTTCTGTATTATATCACGTCGGAGTCGCCAAGCACTATTTTGTGCTAGCACTTTTTTATATGAATTACATTAAATTTTACCGAATTATATTATAATAATTATTATCAAGTTATAATTGTTACAATGTTATATTATATTAATTATGACCAAGTTATATTACATATATTAATTGTCACCAAGATATATTATATTAATTGTCACCAAGTTATATTATATTAATTGTCTCTAAATTATATCATATGCATTGTCACCAAGTTATATTATATTAATTGTCACTAAATTATATTATATGCTTTGTCACTAAACTAAATTATATGTATTGTAATCAAGTTGCTTCTTCAAATTTTGATAGAAGACTGAACTAAATAACTCAAGCAACAGCTTATATACCTAACACACAGCAAGAAGCAAAAGACATCTGACGCCACAAACTAAGGCAACGACTACCTAACTAGAGTAAAGAAAGGTATAGAATAACTGTATTGTACCGTAATGTGTATTTTTTCTTTATATTTAAACGAACGAACGAAGTTCTAGATTTTTCCCTTCTTCATTTTTGAGAACGAACAAAATTCTAGATCTTTCCCTTCTTCATTTTTGAGATAACGGGATCTATGTGTAACAACAAGTAAATGTAGGAACCAACAAAGTCTGCGTTGAGTTTGCTTGTTGAAAAAAAAAAAACAGTTACTGGCGCGCTGAGACAACACTAGACAAAAAAAAGGCTCAACCTCAACCCGCACCAACACTCAGCAAGAAGCAAAAGACATCTGACGCCATAAACTAAAGCAACGACTACCTAACTAGAGTAAAGAAAGGTTTTTTTATTTATTTATATAATGCTAACCTAAAGTTAAAACTAGAAGTTAACAGAAAATTAGCCATGGCTGCCAGGGCCTTCAGCTAATAAGGATATATATGTAAATAACAATGATAATAATAATAATAATAATAACAATAGTGACTAAATAAGAAAGGTATAGAATAACTGTATTGTACCGTAATGTGTATTTTTTCTTTACATTTAAATGAACCAACGAAATTCTAGATTTTTCCCTTCTTCATTTTTGAGAACGAACAAAATTCTAGACCTTTCTTTTTTTTGTTGTTTTCTGTTTTACACTTACCTTATGCTTTTGTTGCCAATGCCTGTATTATTAAGCCTTTTGTTCTTTGTTTTTAGAGCCGTTTAAATTATTTTATTCTTGTATTATTTAGTTTTTCTATTATTTTGTTAACATAACTTTAACTTTATTTTTCTGTATTATATCACGTCGGAGTCGCCAAGCACTATTTTGTGCTAGCACTTTTTTATATGAATTACATTAAATTTTACCGAATTATATTATAATAATTATTATCAAGTTATGTTATATTAATTGTTACCGAGTTATATTAATTGTTACAATGTTATATTATATTAATTATGACCAAGTTATATTATATTAATTGTCACCAAGATATATTATATTAATTGTCACCAAGTTATATTATATTAATTGTCTCTAAATTATATCATATGCATTGTCACCAAGTTATATCATATTAATTGTCACTAAATTATATTATATGCTTTGTCACTAAACTAAATTATATGTATTGTAATCAAGTTGCTTCTTCAAATTTTGATAGAAGACTGAACTAAATAACTCAAGCAACAGCTTATATACCTAACACACAGCAAGAAGCAAAAGACATCTGACGCCACAAACTAAAGCAACGACTACCTAACTAGAGTAAAGAAAGGTATAGAATAACTGTATTGTACCGTAATGTGTATTTTTTCTTTATATTTAAACGAACGAACGAAATTCTAGATTTTTCCCTTCTTCATTTTTGAGAACGAACAAAATTCTAGATCTTTCCCTTCTTCATTTTTGAGATAACGGGATCTATGTGTAGCAACAAGTAAATGTAGGAACCAACAAAGTCTGCGTTGAGTTTGCTTGTTGAAAAAAAAAAACAGTTACTGGCGCGCTGAGACAACACTAGACAAAAAAAAAAGGCTCAACCCGCACCAACACTCAGCAAGAAGCAAAAGACATCTGACGCCACAAACTAAAGCAACGACTACCTAACTAGAGTAAAGAAAGGTATAGAATAACTGTATTGTACCGTAATGTGTATTTTTTCTTTATATTTAAACGAACGAACGAAATTCTAGATTTTTCCCTTCTTCATTTTTGAGAACGAACAAAATTCTAGATCTTTCCCTTTTTCATTTTTGAGATAACGGGATCTATGTGTAGCAACAAGTAAATGTAGGAACCAACCAGTCTGCGTTCAGTTTGCTTGTTGAAAAAAAAAAACATTTACTGGCGCGCTGAGACAACACTAGACAAAAAACAAGGCTCTACCTCAACCCGTAACAACACACAGCAAGAAGCAAAAGACAGCTGACGCCACAAACTAAAGCAACGACTACCTAACTAGAGTAAAGAAAGGTATAGAATAACTGTATTGTACCGTAATGTGTATTTTTTCTTTATATTCAAACGAACGAACGAAATTCTAGATTTTTCCCTTCTTCATTTTTGAGAACGAACAAAATTCTAGATCTTTCCCTTCTTCATTTTTGAGATAACGGGATCTATGTGTAGCAACAAGTAAATGTAGGAACCAACAAAGTCTGCGTTGAGTTTGCTTGTTGAAAAAAATAAACATTTACTGGCGCGCTGAGACAACACTAGACAAAAAACAAGGCTCTACCTCAACCCGTACCAACACACAGCAAGAAGCAAAAGAGCATCTGACGCCACAAACTTAAAGCAACGACTACCTAACTAGAGTAAAGAAAGGTATAGAATAACTGTATTGTACCGTAATGTGTATTTTTTCTTTATATTTAAACGAACGAACGAAATTCTAGATTTTTCAATTCTTCATTTTTGAGAACAAACAAAATTCTAGATTTTTCTCAACCCGTACCATTTTTTGTTTTGTGTTAAGACTTCAACATATTATATATATGTATATGTTATTACGCATTGTATTTCAATTTTATCTGGCTATAAATTCGAAATTCTCGTCTATTTTAATTTTTTTTTTTTTCAAATTGAGCACTGGCAGGCGTTAAACCCGCGAGTTGATTACCGTGCGCCTGTGTTTGTCCCATCATGCCATCGAGCTTCCCGACTTTAAGTTATCAAATGTTTTACTTATCCCTCGTATTTAAAGCTTTTTTCGCCAATTGAAAGCACGCAAGAACATTGAAAGCTCATTCGAAATCATTACCTGAAGCTTTTATAACGGAATGAGATTTGAAAAGTTCAAAAGTCTGCTTTAACTTAGCATTAACATCGAGTGTATAACATTAAGAACTTTTCAAATAAACTGTAAAAATGTAAAAAAACTAAAACACAAATGGAACAATAAACTACCGAGTAAAATTAAACCACATAGTAAATTGCATCATCAACAGTTAACATAGATTTACAATTATTGGCCAGCAGCGCCAGCTGAAGAGACAAAACAGTTTACAGTTCTTTAGTATATCCTACTTATTTGAGTGTTGTTAATCCGGAAAGTATCATATTGATACAATACCCATAATCACCAAAATAATTTACCATCTATTGCCCTTAATAAAAACGCAAGCAATATGATAAACTTTGGCATATTTTATCTGCTGTATCATTTAACACCCGATAAATAAATGTCTTATGCCTAGGATAACTAAATTGATGCGGAAAAGAATGGACTTCTCCGTGAGATAAAGAGGAATCAAACGTAGTCATCACACAACTTGGGATGTAATAATTTTTAATATTATAATTCTCTCTTTTAATCAACTTAAGAAACGAACAACTACGAAAGTCACACAAATTGGGTTTAAATAATTTAAAATCATTAATTTAGTTGTTTTTCTAATAAGTATATATTATTTAAGCATTTAATTTTGATTTATAACGATGAAAAAAGGACGAGTATCTATGTATGCAAACATGGCTATATTATAAGAAATAATACTGACTTAACAAGTAAATTTATGGTAAAAATAAGTAATCTATTCTGTAATATAAATGTCACGTATTCTATTAATATATATGTATTTAATAGATCACTGATGTATGTATTTATATATGTTTGTATGTAAGTGAATGTAGCTTTTAAAAAAGTATCTGACAATGGCTCTGATATACATTGATAAGTTGTACACAATTTCCCATTATTAGTTACATAGTCGGAGGTGGTAAAAAGGAGGAGAAGAGAGGTATAGTCTTATTACACAAATCTTTCTTCAACCTCATCTGACTTATATTTTTGATAACTTGGACCCAAGCAAGTATGCAACTACTAAAAGGTGGAATTAATCCCACAAAAGTACATATGAATAGAAGCATCGTTTCAGTATTTTGGGAGTTCAGAAGAGCAATAAATCTTAAAAAACAAATGGCTGCTTTCCTTAAAACTAATTACTTTATGTAGATCTACATAATTTAGGGATGTTTTATAGAAAACCAGTCATAATTTCATACCCTAAGATATGAAAGTAACCTTGTCTCTTTAACATAAAAAATTAGTTTATGGCGTTATGAAACACAGATCATTTCGGCTTTTATATTTAGATATTTTGATTACATATCCGAAAAGTTTATTAATGGTGCGGGGTACAGAGTATAAAGTAAATTGGACTACCCAACTAAAGCGCACCTATGTATATCTAATAATGTGTAAACTTATTTTCGCTTCTTGTTGCTTGCTTGTTTAGCATATCGGCTACCAATAATGCTAATGGTTCCAGTGATGCATAATTTACAGAAGTGTATAATGTTTTTAAAAACATTTATCTTGAGTAAAAAAAAAAAAATGTGTTGAGTTGGATAGAACACTTAAATCTAACTATATATTTAAATCAATATATTTTTATAAAGTTGTTTTTGGTTGGTCAGATACTTTTAACCACATAATTAACATTGCAAACGATATGAACTTAAAATTGTTTGGTTGTTTAACAAAAAACGTAAAAGTAAAATCAAAATAATATATGGAAATAATACTTTTTTATAATAAAAAGTGAATAAAACATAATTGCAAACACTATTTGTATATAATCATGCGTACTATAAATGATTGTTTTCGGCTTATGTATGTATTATTTATTTATTTTTATACTCTTCACGCAGTGAATAGTATTATAAGTTTGTCATCAAGTTTGTAACATACAGAAAGAGACATCGGAGAACCCATAAAGTATATACATATATTCCTGTTCACCTCAATAAGACGAGTTTATTTAGCCATATCCGTTTATATGTATGTAAACTAGTCCCTAAGCTTTATTTCTATATTCTCAATCACAGGAGCGTAGGCAAAACCGAGAGCCGTGTAGAGTATTACAGCTTCGGCAAAACCAAAGATAAGTTTCTTTATTCTTGTTTAAACCATTTTAATTAGTGTAGAAAGGTGTTTCGTGCATCGGAGACCGCAGAAATTACATACTGACATTGGTAGCATCGCGGGAGGAATCCATTAAGTCTAGTCTGCTCGCATATCAACTTGCATATTAGCTTGTTTTTGAAATATCGATATCTGGTACAGTTATGTATGTCTTATTGCCTTGCATAGATATTTGAAACAATATACATACAATTTTTTGGTTTTTATACATATAAAGCTTTGGACTTCTTGATACATCTATACTTCACAAAATTCTAAAGAATATCAACTTCGGACCACCAACGATTATACCCTTTCACATGCAATTTTTTGTATACATCTAGGAGTTATTTCAAATTTATTTAAATATACATCATTAAAATTCGATCTGTTCGCTATATGTTTTATTTTAGAACACTATTGTAAAAGAATATTGATTTGAAATTTAAAATTTTTCAGTCTCCTTGAATTAAAATTATGTGGTTTGGGAAGTGTATGCAGTATTATTAATACCAAAGTTTACTACTCTTGTTTTTATATATTCTTTTGTTGCAGTTGTAATACCACAATGTAACATAAGGCAATAAAAAACCGTTAGATATATATATAAAACAAAAAAAAAAAAAACAATACAATTCAATTTAAATATGAAAATGTGTTTAAACTCAATAGAATGTATTCTTTAAATAACTTAATAAATAGTTAGACCACTCTAAATGCTAATTCGATTACTTATTTGGAAATATAACACTGAGCAAGCAAATATATTGCAAACATGATATATTATAATAATATATAAATAAATTTCCTTACAACTAATTCTTGATGTATTTTGTCTCTTAATGCTGTATTATAAATAATAATGCATTTATCCGCCCTTGGTGCGCTATTTATATATGTACATTTCTATTCATATAATTGTTAAATTATGGTATCCAATTGCCTAGCTTGATGTAAAATTTTTTTCTGATGACCGACTAATGTTATACCCATGTCGGATAACTGTTGAGCTGTTAATCTTGAGATCTGTATTAAAGATAGTAATAAAAATTAAAATAAAAGGTACCATTTTAATTTCATTCATTTTTTACCTGTTGAGAATTAACTAAATTAGCCTCTTTGAAGTGTTGCGAATATCGAGACATTTTGATATTCTCCAACCACAATTCAGTGCTAATAAAAATATTATGTCCACGTTGTCCATCCAAAATGTGTGCATTGTCAGTTTCAGGAGAATTTCGAGTTGTCAGCAGAGATTGTGGCTGTCTAGCAAGGTTGTCTAAAGTTGTTACAATACTAGCAAATGTTGGACGATGGGTACGCTGCTTTTGCCAACAATCTAACATTAATTGATATAAGGCCTCTGGGCAATCCATTGGAGCTGGCAAACGGTAACCTTTTTCTATACTTTTAATAACATCCTAATAATAAAAAGAGAGAAGATTAGAGATAAATATAAGTAGCACTTGTATCAGACAATCCATTTTTAATAAATATATGAATATTCATTCAATCAGGCAGAAATATTACATATTCTTTTTATTGAAAATGTTAAGCAAAACAAATTAAACAGATAGATAGATACACAAAGTATGTGCTTACTTGATTTGACCAATTCCAATAGGGACGTTCACCATATGACATTACTTCCCACAAAACTACTCCATACGACCATACATCCGATGCAGAAGTGAATTTCCGGAAAGCGATCGCTTCGGGAGCTGTCCATCGCACTGGAATTTTTCCACCCTAAAACAAGAAGTATCCCTCAGATTAGTACTTTACTTGTTAATGAGATAAATTAATGTTTTATACCCTTGTTGTGTAAGCATCACTAGCATTTTCAATCTCACGAGAAAGGCCAAAATCAGCGATTTTACATATTAATTGAGCATTCACAAGTACGTTTCGAGCAGCTAAATCACGGTGAACATAATTCATGTCGCTTAGGTATGACATACCGCTGGAGATTCCACGTAACATTACAATGAGTTGGAGTGTTTGAAACTTGCCATCGTTCACGCGGAGAAAAGTATCCAGACTACCATTTTCCATATACTCGGTTATAATCATGACAGGGTTTGATCGAGTAACAACACCTTGCAAATATATAACATTGGGATGATCAAATTGACCCATTATTGATGCTTCCGTTAGAAAGTCGCAACGAGCCTTTTCTGATGATCCTGTTTTCAATTTGTATAATTTCAGTTAAATGCAATGCTCTAAATATATAATTTTCTACCTGGTTTTAAAGTTTTTATAGCCACATCAATGTCCTGTACAAAATTTGGAGGGATTTTTAGACGACCTCTGCAAACATCACCAAATTCGCCACCACCTAACAAAAACGGCATTAATACATACATATTTAATTTTATATTGTAAGCAATACGTTACCAATAATAGCTTCTATTGTAATATAATTTGCATCGATTTCGCGTGCAAATTCTCTAATCGCTTGATTGGGATCCTCGTATGTATGTGGATCTACATAACTGCGACTATTTCCGAATAAAGGCGTTGTCACTGAAAAAAATTATTTTTTTTAGAGGATATTAAAAATGTTATATTAAAAAAGTGTAAGACAATTCAATTAATATTGTAAATCTTCAAATTTATTTAATTACAATTAATTTTATATAACAGTACCAAACACCATTAAGAGAAAAATAGTTTATTTTTCTAAATTTGTCTCTTTTACAAGTTTTAATCCTTATCAAAAAAAAAAAAAAATCATAAACTACGGTTTTACTATTTCATAATACTTTCTATGAATTAAAAAGAAGAAAAAAAGAAGGTAGCTTCGACTATGCCGAAGATGTCATACTCTTCACGCACCCCTAGAAAACATTTTTGCCTACGCTACTTTGATTGAGTATACAGAGTCAGTACACACACAGCATTTCAAGACTGAGACTGAATATTTGTAAGGGAGCTATGCGATCCAGTTACCTTAGGGTCTTGAAAGTTGAACGGTTGGTGGTTGTATAATCTAGTAATCCGATTCGGCTAATTCCGACAAATGTGCAGCGTCTTGTGAAAAGAAATTTTTGTGCCCAATTTCAGCTGTCTAGATCAAAAACTGAAAATCTAGTTAGCATATATATAGACGAACATGTCTTAATGGATTTTTCATCGCCCGTAATGATTCGCTTCCAAGATGGTTCTATTTCGTTACGTTTCAGGAGCGTTTCATTGCACATAAACATCGAGCTTTTTTGAGTAGCCTGCCCTTTTTAGAGGATTCCAAAATGTCATATGGTTGATGTTTAGTGCCTCCACTATCACATTGACAGTTTACGTGCCGGTCTTGGTCCATTAGTTGCAAAATTCCATCGATTTTTTCAGTGACAGGCCGACCAGTGCGAAATGCCTCTTTTACATGGAAATTTCCGGAATGGAATCGAGCAAACCACTACTGGGTACTGCGTTCGCTCACAGCATTCTCACCAGAAACTGCACAAAATTTTCGGCATGTTTTTGCTGTTTTTCCTTTTTTGTAGTGAAAAAGCATCACATAGCGTATTTGTTCAGATATTTCACTCATATTCAAATCAGTATAACTTTAAACAGGAGGAGCGAATTACACCAGCTACAAAAAATGTAGTCTGAAATGTCACCTTTCAAACACGTGTTAGTTTGACAGAATCAGATTAGTGTTGCTAGATCTATGAACACCAACACCATATAGTGCCAAAAAACCGTGACAGAATATTTCGGGATGCGAAAACACAGGAGCGTAGACAAAAACGGTTGCCAGGGGTGCGTGAAGAGTATAACTATTTCGGCATAGTCGAACTTAACCTTTTTTTTTCTGGTTGTTTTAATACCATAGTAGTATCATGAACTCTTATTTTCTACATAATAATTAGTATTAAACATAGCTTCAAAATGGATAAACATTTTATTCAAGGCCTTTTAGACATACGTTGAGACGTCAATTGTTTCCGTAATGGTAATTATTAACATATACTGTCGATTTTTCTACGAAACAAACAAAACAAGAACAAAAGATAATTTCTATCTTGTTCTTGTGTACTTTGACCAATCAAATTAAAATAAAGTTTTCGTCTCATAGCAAGTTTAGAACTGAAACTGGTTAATCTTTAGTGATTAAAATTTTAATTCAACTCGTATAGAAAAAACCAACATAAGCTTTTTTAAAAATTACGAAACAAAATAAATATATAATAAATTTAAGAAATCATAAGATAATAAATACCATTTGACTGCAAGGTTTTGACAATCGGAGTAGTGTCCATAGTATGTACTAAAAAAATAAAATAAAATAGTTAAATATTTAAACTCGGTTCTCAATTATTAAATAAGTAAACTGAATGATTACTATAATGTTCCGAAAAGATAATTATTTCAGAGTTCATTTGTCGAATATATTAACTTCTTTAACAAATTCTCCATTTTCTGATATATGGTTACATCTTAACTATTTTTTTACCATATAATACTAAACAAGAAACAAACAAGAAATTGCGACATATTTTTGAACACACTACACCAATGTCTCGAAATACTACTTTCACCTTATTCAAATTCCAGTTAAAACCATTCTTATTAAGATCTTCATACATACCTTAAACTTTAGATACAAAAAGACTAAAAAATAAAAATATATTATGCCACACTTACTGTAAGTTACGACGAGTCCTTTTCGATTTGGGAATTGTTTAGATTAAAAGGGAAGAATTATTATTATTTAAAAAAATCAATTAATTTTTCATATAACACTAAAACAACGGACATAATTTATATACTTATGCATGTAACGATACAGTTGTATACTTATGAAGGGGAAAACGGTAAGGACAATGGCAATATATCTATGTATGTATTGTGAAGCAAAAAAGATTTAAACTATAATTTTAGTATTAAGTCTAGTGAGCATGATTAGCATCATGATTCAATCAATTTATTCATTCCTCTTCTTATCTTATCAGTAATGATCTAAGAATTACACATTTTGGGATGTTGTAAGTAAGCAAAAAATAAATGTAAGGACTTTTATGAATGAATCTAAATATTCAATCTGTTGCCATGCTTTATGCTTATATATTTTTTCTTCTATACGAGTTGCGTACAAAATTAAATCTTGCGTACCCCAAATTTCTGTCATTTTTTTGGAAAACTGAAAGCATAGCATGAATGCAAATAAGCATGGACGATTATTTATCCTATTTATGTTAATCATCGATGCACATTTTATAGCGTCTCCGGCGCACGGTTCTGTGCGCTTCAAACATTAAGGCAAAGTAATAACTCTTTAACATTTGATATAATAGGTAGACAAATACATTTTTCATAGTGTGCATTTTTATATTGGTTTGGTGGAAAAGTAACTTCCGAAAATGAGAATTATATTTCAACAATTTTTTCCATACAGCAACTTTATTTCATCAAATTTTTTCCATTGTCATTGATAACCTTTTGCCATCTTTCGGGTAAAACCATAATCACGTCTTTGTAGAAATTCTGGGATTTTTTGATCAAAAAACTGGCGCAACACCGTTTTGCAGTCGCTCGGGAATTCATTGTTACGCCATCAAGATAATTCTGCATGGAGCGAATTGTTGTATAGCATTCCCAGATCGGATTAATACTTACAGAGATGACGCTTTTTGAATCTAGCAATTCAAATTTTCGGAAGTTACTTTTCCACAAACCCAATATAATAAAATTTTTGGAGAACCACATTTGTTTGTCTAAAGAACCGCTACAGTTAAATTTTCACAGAGTGTGTATTTCTATTGACTCTACAACAACAAATAATACAATTTTTTTGAAAATCCACCGGAAAAGTCGGAATTGGTGGATGAAATTCAGCTTATAAAGCTTAAAACCAATCAAGTCGTCCGTTAAACACTTCAACTACCAATCTCCAGAAACGTGCGTTAAATACGAATTGCTAATACGGGAAAGAACCACGTATAACTGACCATGCGAGAAGCAACTAACACTCAATTTTACGCCTGTTACCAAAAAGAGTTTGTCCTTGTGTTTTCTTTATTGTCATTGCGTAACATAAGCTACTTGAAATAAAATGGGAAATTAGAGGAATACGAGGTATGAAAACGATGTCTCCTTTTTTTTTTTCTTCTATACGAGTTGCGTACAAAATTAAATCTTGCGTACCCCAAATTTCTGTCATTTTTTTGGAAAACTGAAAGCATAGCATGAATGCAAATAAGCATGGACGATTATTTATCCTATTTATGTTAATCATCGATGCACATTTTATAGCGTCTCCGGCGCACGGTTCTGTGCGCTTCAAACATTAAGGCAAAGTAATAACTCTTTAACATTTGATATAATAGGTAGACAAATACATTTTTCATAGTGTGCATTTTTATATTGGTTTGGTGGAAAAGTAACTTCCGAAAATGAGAATTATATTTCAACAATTTTTTCCATACAGCAACTTTATTTCATCAAATTTTTTCCATTGTCATTGATAACCTTTTGCCATCTTTCGGGTAAAACCATAATCACGTCTTTGTAGAAATTCTGGGATTTTTTGATCAAAAAACTGGCGCACCACCGTTTTGCAGTCGCTCGGGAATTCATTGTTACGCCATCAAGATAATTCTGCATGGAGCGAAATAAATAGTAATCAGATGGTGCTAGGTCCGGACTATAAGGTGGGTGCATTAACACTTCCCTCAATTTTTGCTGAGTCACCAAAGATGTGTGCGGCCTGGGGTGGTCGTGGTGGAAGATTATGCCTTTTCTGTTTACCAATTGTGCCCGTTTTTCCTTCAACGCTACATTTAGACTTGTTAGTTGTTGACAATAGAGTTCCGAATTTATCGTTTGCCCAGGTGGGAGCAACTCATAATGCACAGGACTTTTGCAATCCCACCAAATGCACGGCAATAACTTCCTCGTAGTTAGCGCCGGATTTGCAATGGTTTGGGCGGACTCACCTTGTTTAGACCATGACCTTTTTCTCACATTATTATCGTATGCTACCCATTTCTCATCGCCAGTTATCAATTTGGATAGAATAGGTTGCAAATCATTACGTTTCAGTAACATTTCGCAAATTGAAATTCGATCATAAAATTTTTTTCTGTCAAATTGTGAGGACCAAACATCCAGCTTTTTTGCATAGCCCACCTTTTTTAAATGGTCTAAAACTGTCGTATGGTGGATACCAAGATCCTTAGGTATGTCACGAGTACTTATGTGCCAGTCATTCCCCACCTTTTCAATACTTTGGTCAACTTTTTTGGTGTAAGGCCGACCACATCGAAATTTCGCGAACGAAATCGCGCAAACCATTTTCGAACTGATCGTTCTGATAAAGTACCTTTTCCATGATGTGCACAAATTTTTTTATGAGCTTTCGCTGCGGAATAACGCTTTTCATAGAAATACAATATATTGTAACAAATTATCTCTGTTTCGGCACTCATTTCCTTTACGCAACAACAGCACATTTAATAATCACTTGTTCATTTTTTTAGCTGCATGGTTTTACCAAGGTTGCCACCTTTTCATTGTTGTATAGCATTCCCAGATCGGATTAATACTTACAGAGATGACGCTTTTTGAATCTAGCAATTCAAATTTTCGGAAGTTACTTTTCCACAAACCCAATATAATAAAATTTTTGGAGAACCACATTTGTTTGTCTAAAGAACCG
The DNA here is from genome assembly GCA_037043295.1 of Amiota minor. Lineage (NCBI taxonomy): Eukaryota > Metazoa > Arthropoda > Insecta > Diptera > Drosophilidae > Amiota > Amiota minor. The sequence continues at coordinate 13,583 of JBAMAW010001198.1, forward strand.
CTACAGTTAAATTTTCACAGAGTGTGTATTTCTATTGACTCTACAACAACAAATAATACAATTTTTGGAAAATCCACCGGAAAAGTCGGAATTGGTGGATGAAATTCAGCTTATAAAGCTTAAAACCAATCAAGTCGTCCGTTAAACACTTCAACTACCAATCTCCAGAAACGTGCGTTAAATACGAATTGCTAATACGGGAAAGAACCACGTATAACTGACCATGCGAGAAGCAACTAACACTCAATTTTACGCCTGTTACCAAAAAGAGTTTGTCCTTGTGTTTTCTTTATTGTCATTGCGTAACATAAGCTACTTGAAATGAAATGGGAAATTAGAGGAATACGAGGTATGAAAACGATGTCTCCTTTGTCGCAACCTATCAAAATCTCTGCTTCAATAACGTTTGGTGGTAAAGTCTTCACTTCCAATCTAGTGTCGTTAGGGGGACTTAAATTTCTTAAAAGAACAATGGGTACTCCTATTTTTAATTTGATACTGTGATGGCAGACCGGGGGGCACCGAGAGACTAAAAAAATTCCATTGGATAATTGGTAGAGTCATCTTGTAAGTAATAGAACGTAAATATTTTTATTTTAATTTTGTTTTTACGCGGTCAAAAAAGAAACAAAGCGATAAACAAACAAAAACTCTATGAATATACGAGGTTTGTTCAAAAAGTTTCTCGGTGCACTTATTAGATTTTCAATTTTTGCTACTTTGGTACATATATTCCCTGCATAAGTTGTCATTATCCGCCATTTTGCAGTGTTAGTTTTTTCTTATAGATAAAAACGTGGGACAAGTTTTTATTAAAAAAAAAAAAAAAAAAAAAAAATTATCAAAAAATATGTATTAAATTTTTTCCGACGTCAGAACCATGTACCCATGTTCCGTCATCAGTTATGACGCTTTTCAGCAATTTTGGATCCTCGTTAACGTCAATCAACAGCTCCTGTGCGATGCTCATGCGACGTTTCTTTTGCTCAAAATTTAACAATTTCGAATCAAACTTCGCTAACACATGTTTCATTCCCAAATCATCTGAAAAAATTGCATGGCATGAGCCACTCGATATGTAGACATCGTTAGCAACTGCTCCAATAGTAATTCAACGTTTATTCATAACAATTTTCTTCACTGTTTCCAAAGTTTTCATCGGTTGCTATCCTCCAGGTCCGTCATCGTCATTAACATCTTCTCGGTCTTCTGTGAAGAGTTGGAACCACTTATAAATTTTTAGGGTCCCGGACCCAAAGGGTACCAAAAGGAAACCTATTGCAGCGACTTCGTTGTCCGTCCGTCCTCGGGTCATATCTCATAAATAAACCGCAATAGCTAGAGAGTTGAAATTTTCACAGAATGTGTAGTTCTATCCGCGCATCAGCAACAAATATTAAAACTAAAATATTTTCATTAACTTAAAGGGGTCCCCATACAAGAAACATTTTGATTTGTATGGCAGCTATACGGTCCAGTAATCCCACGATCTTGAAATGGTTGGTGGGTATACTTCAGAAACTTATATTGTCGAAATTTCAGTTTGAAGGATTACTAGGGAGTGTACCTCCCATATAAACCCCCATTAAAATTCAGGTTATTATTAGAAAAACTTTTTTTTTTGACTATATCGAGACACTATAAGTTTCTGATATAGACGCGGTACATTTATAGGAATCGCACCACTATGGGAGTACCTCCCATACAAACCCAAATCTGGTACGCCTTTTTGCCCCTTTTTTTGTTTGCTCAAGGTAAACTCGGAAAATACCACAGACAACATTTTAAGTACTTTACAGATATTTATTTTATATTTCACAAAAAAATTAATACAGATTCTTAGATCATTTTTTTTTTAAATAGTCAATAATCGAAAACGAGCCAAAATGCGTCCCACTTTTTTGTCTATAAAAAAAAAAAAAAAAACTAACACTGCAAAATGCTTGATAATGACATGACAACATATGTTGAGGATATATGTACCAACATAGCAAATAGAAAAAATCGAAAATCGCTTCAGAATTCAAATTATTAGCTATTATTCATTACGGTGAACCAAACATAACATACCTTTTACACAAAAATATTTATAAAAATTACAAATACAAGATTCTTAAAAGCTAAAAACTTAAATTTTTATGTTTTCATATTTGAGCTCAAATTTCAAATTGTCCGAATGCACTTGCAAAGCACTCACTAAATTTTGGAAACAATTACTGAAGCATTAAAATGCTTATTTAAACACGCCAACTTTTAAAAAAAGTTTTAATACAGTATATTGGCGTTATTGATGCAGCTGCTAACCATTGTCAAGAATGATAGCAGACGATTGAAATTTACTGAAAGGTTTTGCGTGCGCATCTTATGATTTTGAGCATATAAAGAAATGGATATAGAAAGGATACAAAAGTTAAGTTGGCAATACCAATGCACAATTGATTGTATTCAGTATTGGAGTAATAACGATATGTCGGGCGACTTAAATGAATTGAACAACATTGGACTTACAAAGCTAAGATGAAATTCAAGTGGTGCATAAGGTTGCAGTAAGAATCCGGAAGCTATAGATGCTTTTAATAAAGTCATCATTTGGGCTAAATAAAATTGTACAACTGATGATTTATTGGAGTTTCGAAAAAGCAGTTGACATTGCAAAACAAAAAAGTTTTTCAAACTTCAATATTTCATTTCTTCATTCATTACATTGATGCTTGTATGCGAAGCATGTAATTTTTTGCTATCGCTGAAATATTTTTTTTAAATTTTTATCATGAAGATTAAAACTTAACTGCTCTCATCAAGTAACTTAATTCTCAACATACAAGCAGGCGTTTAGTATTTCAGTTTTAAAAAGTTCTTATTTTGAAGATTATGTGTGAAAAAAGTATGTAATAAATACTATGTATAGTTTCCATGTAATAAATCAAAATTATTTACCTTCATTACTTGCATAGTCCATTGGCAAAGGCAAGTGATTGCTTGATTTCTTATCCAATTCATCTTGGTGTTTAGATCGTAAAAATATTACTGTTGCCACAATCACTAATACCAAAATGAAAACCAGCGCCACTGTTGCACCTGCAACTATTCTCATCTGAACGGAATCATCATATACTAGAATTTATAACATAATATGAAATAATATGTGAAAAATACTGCCAAATAAACATAAAATTCATAAAGTAAAATAATTTTCCTAATTTTTGTGGTTTTTGTCCCAGCTAGCAAAATTTTTAAACGTTGAAGATATTAATCGGTTACAATTTCCTTAATCTAAAAACATATAACATTCTAACGCTCATAACACAAATTGTAGAAATATGCGTGTTTATCGAACTAGAGCATGTAATTTAGCTTTAGTTAAACTAATCGATAGCATTTCAAGGTTAGATTTATATACTGGCTATATTTTAAAATTTTTTTTGATCATGGAGTTTGACATAATTCATTCAGGACAAAAAAAAAAAAGACTTCATATCACAATTTTGGGTAGTTTACTTGGAAAGAAATTCGACAAAGATAAGTCATACGTAGTACATTTCAGCAGCGTAAAATGTAATATAGCAAAATAAAATCAAAAATGGAGGAACTTAAATTGCGGGGAAACTTTTCTACAGAAATGTTTGTTTATTGAATTGTCATTTTTAATTTATTGAAAACCATGATTTTTCTTTTTCGAAATGAGAGCATATCGTGCTTAGGCACGGACGGACAAAGCTCAATTGATACTTCTCGATGCATTTATCATTTCCATGTATATTTAACGAGATCTTCCATTAAAAGTTTCATGAATTTCAAGCACCATTCACATTAGTGCAAAAGATAAGTTTTAATTTTACCTGAACTAACGCCTTCCAGTGTTTGTGCGTATACAATGTTACTATAGGATCCGTAACCAAGATTAGTTTTACAACGCACTTGAAATCCGTACTCTGTGCTCTCATTAAGCCCCTCAATATGAATCTTCGTTTCTTTTGTATTAATAGTTGTTTTATTGTTTACATCCAACTCCGATTTAGGAAACCAACGCACTTCGTAAAGTTCGATGGGAGAGTCACTCTGAACTGGTTTTTCCCAAGCGAGATCAACAAAATTACTGGTTGTCACTAAAACTCGAATATTAAAAACAGTGGAAAGGATTGCCGATTCTGTTGTAAATACAATTTCAGCATATTCCGTTTTTATGTCGGCTAAATCCAATGTTTGGCTACTTGTGCCAACATTTGCAGAGTTATTAAAATGTGAATCCAAATCCACATAAGTTTCATTTGAATTTAAATCTGGTTCCACAATGTACGATATACCGTTTGTAGCATGTATTTGAATAATATATGTTGTTACTGGCTCCAAATTTGTAAGCGTCAGTTTTGTTTCATTAAACGTGTCTGACGATGGATTAAACACAACATTTGCAGAGCAGATATTGCATCGCACTTTGTATACAATATCATTGCGGTACTTGATTAGTCCCGTGTCAAAAATAGCTTCTTTGTTTGGTGAATTCCAAGAAATAATTGCGCTGGTTTGGTCAACGAACAAAAGCGTTAAATTTGATGGCGGTCCCGGTGGTTTGTAGCAAGGCATATGTCTGCCATCACGTGGATGACGATAGTATCCCGGAAGACATTTACAAAAACCGGCAGCAACTTTAGATGAATTTGAATTGGAAGGACATGCCACACACTTTCGAACCTCAGAAGATCTGAAATATCCAACAGGGCACTCTATAAAACAGCAAACAAATAAAAACTTTCTTTTGCGAAATTGTTAATTTTTTACCGTTGCACGTCTTATTTTCAAAATCTGGTTCATAACCCACTTTACAACGACAACCTCCCGTAAGAATAGTCCATTTACCATCCCCTTTGCAGAGATAAGTTGGTGTTTCATAAGGTTCGGCATTATCAACACACGTACCATTTTGCTTTTCAATAATAGTAATTTCGCGTCCTGTTGGTGTTTCATTGAAATGTGCAAAGTTTTCAGTAACAGCTGGACATGTTATATAGTAAACTTTAACAGCTAGTACGCTAATACACGCGCCTTGATCGCGAAATGCAAAGTACACTCCTTTTTTAGTTACAGCAATGCTTTTCACCTCTGTATTAATATCTACATCAGAGTTTTGGTTAAAACGTCCTTCACCAGCAGCGATTCGGGCTATTGGAGCCTTGCGATGGCCTTGCTCGCAGTATCGCCATCGGCGGCGGCTCACGATGTTGCATTGCCTGTCACTTTCATGAAAAATTGCGATTATACCTGGAAAATGTGAACAATCCCGTATGGTAATCGACGTAAAGTTGCGTTTGCTCATGGTCAATAATAAGGTTGGACCATATCCATCATGTATAAAAACCGACAGACTTATAATTATTGCATACCTGGAAATAATGAACAATCCCGTATGGTAAACTGTATTTCTATGTAAAGTCTGTTTGCAGGTCCACGGTCAATAAAAGGGGACCACAGCCAATTGTTTACATTATGATAAGCCACATCACAAACTACATAACTTCTCCAATTTATACCCTTTCCAAAGTCTGTAAAAGATTCCTCAACCCACTAAAAAAAAATATTTTTTATTGTAGTTGGCATAGTGTTATAATTCATGGAAAAAGCATTTACTGTCACTACAATATTCCAGCTTCACATTATTTACACAGCAAAGTTTCTTCAAATGTGATTTTAGATTTTTTTTATTTAAGTTTGATTATTACTAT